>RJWK010016903.1:0-34805 GCA_004363435.1 Platanista minor
GACCTACTAGAGAATGGACTTGAGGATATGGGGAGGGGGAAGGGTAAGCTGTGATAAAGTGAGAGAGTGGCATGGACATATGTACACTACCAAACGTAAAATAGATAGCTAGTGGGAAGCAGCCGCATAGCACAGGGAGATCAGCTCAGTGCTTTGTGATCACCTGCATGGGTGGGATGGGGAGGGTGGGAAGGAGGGAAATGCAAGAGGGAGGAGATATGGGAACATATGTATATGTATAATTGAGTCACTTTGTTATAAAGCAGAAACTAACACCATTGTAAAGCAATTATACTCCAATAAAGATGTTAAAAAATAATAATAATAAATAAATAAATTTTAAAAAAAACCAAAAAGTGTCGTCAAAATAACTATGTGAAAAAAATAAATAAATAAAAATAACTATGTGTTCCAGGGCTTCCCTGGTGGCACAGTGGTTGAGAGTCCGCCTGCCGATGCAGGGGACACGGGTTCGTGCCCCAGTTCGGGAAGATCCCACATGCCGCGGAGCAGCTGGGCCCGTGAGCCATGGCCGCTGAGCCTGTGCGTCTGGAGCCTGTGCTCCGCGACGGGAGAGGCCACAACAGTGAGAGGCCTGCGTATGGCAAAAAAAAAAAACTATGTGTTCCAGTAAACTAACATTCTATCTTTAGTGTGGGTTTTCCTCATAGTTCACTTTCATATCCACATTCTTTAAAATAGGATCACATCTAGGTGTTGAATATGAAAATACATATTTCTCTATAACATATTTAATAATTTAGTAATTCATGCACACTTATAATTTAGTCTCATATAATAAAATATAATCTGTGACTATGATTCAATCAACAAATATTGAAAATCCCACTATGAATAAAAGACTGTACTAGGTCCTTCTTGATAGATTAATAATCCTTAAAAATGAAAAGTCATAACTTATTAAGATTTTCTTTAGATAACAGCGTATAAGATGAAGTCAGATGATGTGACATGGAACTAAATGTCATGGAAGTCACTACATGTCATGCCTAAATACACGATTAATTGTTAGATGAATGTATTTATTCAATGAAAGCCCTGAGTTCCAAATATTAAGGACTCATCTTTGGATGGAAGGGTCTCTGAAGATTGCAAGGAGATACAAGTTTTGTACAAGTGCTTGAAAAGTGGCTGGAATTTAGCTAAGGAGGAGGCCAGGTTAGACACCATCCCAGCAGGGAAAGGAAAGGGTAAAACGCAGTTTGAAACATCTTGTGTGAAACGGCATTTAGTGCACTGCTAGTACAAGATGGTACAGTATAAGGAATTACATACCACTTACAACTATAGGCTTACAGGACAAGTTAAATCAGATTTGGCAACCAAAATACAGAAATATGAGGATTCCTGCAAGACTATCCTGCATAGAATGGTCTCTGCCTAGTTTCTTGCAGTTTATTATATCTGATATTGCAAATTCCACACTTCAGAGTTAAAGGAACACAGATATTAAAGTTTCATGAAAACACATTTTGTGTTCTTTCGAGGACTAGAACCTAAATTAAAGAGGTCTTAACTTTCAAGTAGAAAGTGGGTGATAGTCTAGTTTTTAAACTTCCAAAGGTACTTGGTTTATGCGAAGCATACATTCTTAATAAGTTTACATGTGAGGTTTGTGTTTAAAACAAAGAGTAAATCCATGTAAATTCATGAACACACTTCATTGTTTCACAGAAAACAAGTCAATGACTAGATGTTTAAACATATTGCCTTTTAAGTAATTAAGAGGTATTGCCTTTTAATATTCCTCTAAGCAAATAGTCTTCAGTGTGGGTTTTGCAAAATCCAGCTGCAATGTAGGATCATCCATCAGGGACAGGAAAACAACCTTTGAATGTATTTATCACTTTTCAAGTTTTACGTATGTTTTATAATTATGTAATATATTTGTATGTTACATGTAACACATGCATTTCCTCACTCATGCGTGATGCATCCCCAGTTAAAAAAGTCTGAAGACAAATGACTGTTATATTAGTAAAGAAAAAGAAGCTGAGTGCAGGTCTTAAGTTTATACTAAAATGTGGGACTGATCATTATTTGAATGATTTTTTTTATTTTTTGAACAATCTGGGTCCACAGATCTGTAAAGACTTTGCGGCCCTCAGTGTTTTAGTTTGTGCTGCACCGGTGGCCACTCTCAGTGTCCTGTTGCCCATTCTCACCCCTGTAGCAGTCATGGGGGATGAGCCCATGTGGGTCAAGCCTCTCCCGGTATCCGCTAATGTCCTGTGCTCCCTCAGCAGCCTAGCTTTGGCAGGAAAAGCATCCGTCAGGCCCAGAGTGGTTTCTGTCTCACTTTTCCCTCACTGGCCATCGCTCTGATCCATGAAGAATGGCTGGTTCAAGATGGTGTCCTTCTCAGAACTCTCTGCACTCCCATAAGGAGATGCTTGGTAACCAAGGTGCTACCTGGTGAAAGACACGGATAGCCTTGTCCTTGTATGTGGGAAGACTGGGGGAGGCATCCCCTCAAAGACCTCTGCATGAGGGGACCAGGGTCAGGGGATAAGAGCCTGGAGCCTGGAGCCGGGCAGCCCGGGTTCAAATCCTGACTCTCACCCATCTCTGCGCCTCTGCTTCTGTCCCGTCCACGAGGACGGCAGCCCTGGGTTATCAGAGTCAAGGGGATTAATACTTTGGGGCACACAGTCTGAGAAAGTGAGCTATATGCCCGCCTTTCACAGTGGTGATGCCAGTCCGGCAGTGCTGCTCTGAGACGGGGAGGGGCGTGCCCAGATGGATTTTACCCCTCTTCCTCTTCTTCCATCCACTGTAGCAGCTCCAGGTCTGATCCAGTTGCTTCCCGTCCCCAGAGTTTCCTGCTCAAGGTTTATGTGTCTGTCCACAGTAGCTATGTTCTCACTTCCCCAATCCCTATCCATCTCCTCTCCTGCTGTAAGAAACATATTCATAAGACCTAACTCTAAACGTTTATGTTATTTCACTGCTCTTAGAGATTCCTCCACGGCACCTCCCGCCAGGTCACACGCTGGGCACACCCTACAGGGGCCTGACCGCCCCGCCCCCTGCCCTTGTGGCGCGGCCCCTCCCACATACCACGGGCTCGGCCTCGCGGCTGCCTTCTCCATCATCAGGGGACCATGCATTCTCGTGCCTCTGTATGTTCGCTCAAGTTTTTCCCTTTTGGATAAAATTACTTTTGCCTCCTCTAATTATTATTTTCTTGATTTATTTTTTCAAGACGAGCCACACATTTTTCTATCTACAGAGCTTCCTCTAATGCCCCTTCTCTCATGAATAGTTAAGTCCTTTCTCTATGTTGCCCCTGTATCAAGTGCTCCAATATCATACTGCGTGTTATTTATACACGTACATTTTTAGCAGTAGGAACACTCTGAGGCCAAAGATGATTGTCTAATTCATGTCTGACTCGTTGTTAATGTTACACAGTTTTGGCAAAGTGGATGCGTGTGTCGGATTTTTAATGTATTTTCATGTCCATAAGCTGAATTTTCGTAATAGAATATAAGTAACATCTGTAATGCCTGGAAAATGTATTTTAATGTGAATGTGTTGTTAGCTTCATTATCCCTCAGTTTGTTATTTTCTCCAAACAGCTAGTATTGGTGTATATATATTTAAGCCTAACAAAAAGCTGCCTCATTCTTTATCTCCCTTCACTCTTGTCCTCTGAAGAGTCAAGCATGGGCTCCAAATCTGTGTTCTGTTTTCCAGACAACCATCTAATAGTTAGGGGACATTTCACACATTACTTGAGTGAATGGAGCTTTGACCGTATCAGAAATGTGACGAGAGAAACCTCATAGCTGTGCTTTAGTTCCTCAGACTTTCCCTGGCGATCTTTGCGATCTCTTTGATGTGTAACAAGAGTGTATGTATGGGATCTCAGGGAAAAGCCCCTCTTTCGTCCACAAGTTGGGGCAGAGCTTTATTTGTGATTGCCAGCTATTCCATTACACTTCTGGGGGAAAAATGGCTTGGAATAATGTACTGTACATCTAAAAATCAGCAAATGTGCCCAATTATGTTCCCTTAGCTTTGATATTATCTCCTGCCCCTCTCTCCCGTGCATCTCAGAAGTCCCGATGGTGGCCCCTGGCCAAGATCACCTTGTAAGCATGAGAGACTGTTCCACGTGAAAAATGTACAAAAATTGTGTCTGTATTAAGGAAAATATAATTTGCTTTTGCTGACATTCTTTTGTCCTTCAGACATACGCACTTGAGTTACGCTCTGTGGTAGGTTAATGGATGCGATTTACGGGCCCCAGCTATGCATAGCCTCAGAGGAGGGACTGATGCCATCATGGCTCCTGGAAAAGCTTGTTTTTCCTTAAAAGATATTATAACACTTACAAAATAATTACAGACCAATTTAACATTGTATGTAATAAAGGGGATAATGGTATGTATTTTCACATGGGAAAAAGCAATTTGCAGAAAGAGTTATCTCTGAAAGTTGCAGTATCTAAGTATATTCTCATCAACATTATGGAACATTCTTTTAAAGAAACAAACCCCTAGCAGTCCACATCTAATTTATATTCCAAGGGAAAGTCTCATATTATTTGTCTGGGATTTTGTGCTCACTAAATAGTAAGGATAAAAATGTATTTCTATGTACTTCTCCCTTTATCCAAATTAAGAATGGCTCAATGGTTATTAAATGAAAGTGTAATTTCCAAGGTAGTCGTTGTTCTTGTTGACTTTTTAGTTCAGAGTAACAGCCAGCGATTATATTCTATTTCAAGAGAATTTCCATTTGCATCTCTGATAAATGGGACCATAAAGTGCCCTTGCTAAGGAGAATTTTTCCATTTATCTGGCTAATATTATAACCCTGACCTGCTTCAGGAGGGACAAGATGTGTGGACTCCCTCTGTGATCACTAAGCTGATGGTTTAAAGCCATGCAGTACAAGTTTGGAAATATTCACAGGCTGTTTTCACAATTCCCAGAAATGTGTGAAGCAAAAACAGGGGAAAGGGAATCAAAGATCTTGGGTCTCAAGCCGGGCTGTGTCTTAATTAGCTGTGTTAATTCAAGCAGCTCTTCATCTCTTTATCCTGGTCCCCTCCTCTGTACAAAGAGCATGTGTGCTGGTGAATGGGTTGAGCAAATAGTGGAGGGCAGAGAAGATAAAAAGGTAGGTTTACAGGTTTAAAATTCTGTGAGAAAGACATCAAGTAGATGAGTGATTGCCTAGGACTGGGTGTGGGAGGATGGGGAGATGGGACTCTTAGGTTTCTTTTCAGAGTGATCAAAATGGTCAAAAATTGGTTATAGCAATGGCTGCACATTGCTACACTAAAAAAATTGAACACTTTAAAGGGTTGAATTGTATACAGTGTGAATAGCATCTCAATAAAACCATTATGAAATTCATATTGATTGTAAGTATTAAACAAAACTTTCACTATTTTTCAAATATACTGTATAAACTGTAATCCGTACTTTCCAAATCTTTGTGGGGACTTTCTCACATTATCTCTATTATCTGAGGTCTACTTTATGTGAAAAGGTTATACTTTTCTGTGTACCTGTATTAAGTTTCAGACTCATCAGAGTGCATTTTCCCTAGCTTTCAGATGTTATTCATCATGTTTTGCCATAAATAAGCCGTAATATTATGATCTATAAACTAAGTATAATTCTTTTCTCTGTTTTGCTTTCTTTCTTTTTCTTCTTCTTTTTTTTTTTTTTTTTTTCTGTCTGAAGACAAAGACAGGGATTTGTTTGCTGCAGGATGGTAATCAGGAGCCTTTCAAAGTGCGGCTACACCTGGCCAAAGATATTCTGATGATCCAGGAACAGGATGTGATATGTGTGTCTGGTGAGCCTTTCTATTCTGGTGTAAGTAGCTCTTCCTTCCCTTGAAGTTTTCTGGGGGTTTTTTATTGTTGCTGTTAATAAAAATGTCTATTCACAGAAAATGCTTAATATTCTTTCTCTTACTTTCAGAGCCAGTAATTTTTGTTTTCAGTATTAGTAAGCAGTGTCCTTGTATAAGGACTTGTACTTGGGTCCAAAGGCGTACATTGGGCCCATCTCCAGCTCGGTGTCTCATTGACTCCGAGTTGTCATTATGTGACTAGAGTGACACTTGTATCTGTAATCATGAGAAGAGTGGGTTCTACACTTCAACACCGAGGACTAAATGAGAACAGTGCACGGCAGTTTCTCTGCCCTGATCGCATCTTGCATCACAGTGAACCTTCAGAGGTGGTGCAAAGGTGGAGGCCAGCTCTTGGCATCTGAGAAGCAGGAGGCTTTAGGTAGTGGTCCCGGAACTCAGTGCCAAGGCTTCTCCCCAGGGGATTGTGCATGAATAGTTCTGTGGGCCTCCTCGATAGATTCAGGCTAGGTGCTGTAGCAAGCTCTGTCTGTGCTCTAAACGGTTAACGTATGACCCTGATGCTAATCCAGTCTCTGAAAGAGCCATAAATTGTCTCAGAACCCATCGATCTGCTCCCTGGTGCTGAAGTACAGCTCTGGAGGACATCCTTAGGTGTGTTAAATAACAAAATTTTAACTGAGCAAATTTAAAGATCTAATTAGCTGTGTTCAATGATCCATGAATCGGGCAGCACCCCATCTGCCAAGCTGTTTAAAAGAAGAGGTTTTCAAAGGGAGAAAGGGGGCAGAAAAAGGAAATTTTTCCCAAAGAATGTCTTGTTTCAATGGAGGTGGTCCTCCTAAGGGGAATAGATGGGGTCTGTGAGGGCAGGAGGTTTACTCACTAGCACTGACCAGGGAATTCCAGGTTGACTGGCTAAAGATGACAGTCCTGGGAGAGGCTGAAACTTCAATTAGGTTAAGTATTAAGCTTCAGTCTGGTGACATGGTCCTAGCACAGGTGATTCCATCTTGGGCCTATTGTCTCTTTTTTAACAGTTTTCCCCTTTTGCTCAGACTCTCAGCTTCTCTGAGAGATGTGATCAAAATGTAAGGCATGAGTGCCACTCTCAGCTACTGCTCTGAAGCTCTCGTGGTTTTATCTGATCCTCTGTGTGGTATTGACAGGGCATGCTGTTTTGTTTAACCCCTGGGACGTTCACGGCTTCGGGTTCACAATATCTAGGTTGGTCATTCTCGTTGTTACTTTTCTGGAGTTCTTGTATTAGGGACATCATTTACTTGGTGGTTAGTGGCTGAGAACTGGGATTTAAAGCTCTTGGGAAAACACAATTCACCAGGGAAACTACTATGATTGTTATAAGCAAGATAATCCCCGGTATTTGGAGTCACGGTCAAGACCCAAACCAATTGAAATCAAATAACTCATAGAAAGACCCCACTGAAGGAGTCACCTTTTTAAGCCAAGTTGTTTGATCTTATGTACGTGAGTGTCAATTTCTCCAGAAGTGTTAATCCAGGTGTAGCAGGCAGTATTGGCCATGGCACAGACACCTCCTGGCTCAAGCTGAAAGCTAATCAAGGGCTGTCCTCTTCTCAAAAACAACTTTGGCCAGAGAGTCGAAGGATCTTTGTTGGGCAGCTGTTGTTTTAATAGTGGATTCTGCAATACTTTCAAGAGTTAATGAGAGGTTCCTGATCGTAGCCTCATTTATGCTTACTCCTAACCAGGGAGGGACAGCCCCACCAAAGGAAGCAAACCCTGAATCATGAATGCTTCCTGGTAATTCCCATCCGAACCTGTGGCTCAGGACTGGAAAGGTGCCAGCCATGGAGGCAAGTAAAGTCTTAAGGGTGAATAGACCACGCAACAGTGTTTCTCTTGCCTTGTGTGTTTTCTTTGCCTAGGCGGAGCTTAGAAGCAAATTTCTCCAAGTTTGGGATTGTTAACCAGAGAGAGGGGTTAACAAACCAGGGGGTCTCTAGCATTCTGACAAGTACAGAAACCTGTACTTGTCAAAAGTCGTTTCCTGGAATCTCCTTGAAGATGAAGTACTTTTGCACGAACACTTCTGAAAAAACATTAGAGTAAGACAATAACTGTAAATGACAAAGGATTCAAAGCTGCTCATTAGTAAAAATCTGATGAGAGTTCATTGTAATGGAATTGGCGAGGGAATGTGGTTATTTTTTTTTGTAACAGACAACATTTTAAGATAATAAATAGAATTATGACTGATAACGTTATACCAGGACATATCAGATTTCTAGGAATTTTATACAATTCGGGAACACTTATAACATATACCCATACAAGTACAGCATAAAGAAAGATCAGTATTACTTTTTACTTGGCAGTATTTCCCATATAACCTGTCAAATAAGCCTAATTAGCCTAACATCTCCCCTTTCATGAGGAGAGAGAACAAGTCTTTTGAGATGTTTCAGGGGCCTCTGGAACATCACAAAGTTATGTTCAGGTCAAAAAGACATTTAGAATCTAAATTTTGGGAAGTTTGTCAAAAATATCAAATGGTTTGGACACTTGACTAAATAGAATCACAGGTAAGTATGAAACAATATTTAATGATACATTTAATTAAGTGACAAAAGATTTCAAAGGCATATATAGAAGGTTACATTGTTCTGAGCAAAACAACTCTTTTAATATTGAGAAGACTTGGTTTACTTAAGTAATCAAAGACCAGATGATAAAGATAACATGAAACACAGGAAATCATTTTGATAAAATACGAAAGTTTTGCTTTCTACGTGGATTACTTAAGTGGTAAAGAAAATGCTTTCAGAATATCTTATCAAGAACAGATCAATTGTCCAAGGAAAATTTGTCATTTTAGCATATAAAAGAAAGCTAAGTTTTAGTGTTACATAAGTACACTACTGGTAGCAAAGCTTAATTTAAAAACATTTATAAAGATAACAATTCAATTTTTAGCTAACTTGACCATAAAAAATACTCTCTCCCTCTCTCTGTCTCTCTCTCTCTCTCTGTTTTCAAATTTCTGTGTCCATTGTTTGTCCTTTTCCTCTTTTGCATTTTGAAACAACCAGCTTTATTTTAGGAGAAAATTACTATCTTTTTCCCTAACAAAAATGAATCTCCAGGGGCTTCCTTGGTGGCGCAGCGGTTGAGGGTCCACCTGCCGATGCAGGGGACGCGGGTTGGTGCCCCGGTCCGGGAAGATCCCACGTGCCGCGGAGCGGCTGGGCCCGTGAGCCATGGCCGCTGAGCCTGCGCGTCCGGAGCCCGTGCTCCGCAACGGGAGAGGCCACGACAGTGAGAGGCCCGCGTACCGCAAAAAAAAAACAAAAAAAACCACGAATCTCCATATCCATACCTTTTTTTTACCCCAAAACACATCTATTTTCCTTGCATCCAGAGTTGTTTCTCTTATAATTTCTAGTAGCTTTAACTCCATATATTAGAAATTTTAACCCTAAAAAGCTTTAATTTTTAGTGAAAATAAATAAGTAAACAATTGTGAACTGTCTTTTACATTAGCATTCTGTGGCTTGTAAGTATTTTTTATAAATCTGTAACTATTTTTTATAATTTCGAGAAATGCGTGTTTTCTCATAGTAAATTTCTCAGCATGGCACGGGACTTGTTTATTAATAAACCCAAATATCTTTAGTTTTTCTGTAAAAGGAAGTGGAAGTGGATAAACCTGTCTTCAATGATTAGTGTTTCAGTATTTTATCTTGTTTGGAAATGATCTGGAAATTCAAAGAATTTAACATAACTCATCATTTAACTTAGCAAAACTTTAAGGTTTCAGGTTATCAAAAACACTTAGGGAAATTAAAAAGTTTTCCTAAAAAGTTTTTATCCTATGTACATCTATTTATTTAAATTATTCTTACAAGCACTACCCGGAAACATTTCATTAGACATTGGACAATGTCAGTCATTATTCTAGTTATTTTTCTGGTAACATGAATTAATTTGGTTAGTAAATTCAAGTAGAATAGAAGTTTTATTTCATGCTGATAACTCTAAAGGCATGCCTATTTCAATTAAACCAACAACCTTAAACTAGCTTTTATATTTTCCCATATCACATGAATCTAAAATTGATTTGGGTTAGTTTCTGTTATATTTCTGAGAATTTCATTTATATAAGACCTTTGTTTTATTTAAGCCAATTAAACAGAGCCTTTCTACTAATTATTTTTTGCAGTAACATCAGTGGTAGGAAAATATCACATAAGATATGTATACGTATACCCGCATAAACATATAGACAGACATAAACTGAGACCTCATAGATTCTGTTTTACTAGTTACGAAAGAAGTTGGATCTAAGTTGCATTTCTGGAAGATGGAATAAGTAAAGGCTACCTGCACAGATGTCTAAAACTAAGTTTCAAATGACCTTTCCCTCTTTTGATTTTTTTTCGGATAAGCATTACCTCTCCGAAGTTTGTACTTTAACATTTACATCTTAAAGGCACCGAGAAAGAATGCAAGTTACAAGCCTTTTAAGATAAATAGGGGAAGTTTGGGAATTGATAAAAAGAAATAGGTAAATTTTGAATTGCCTCTTTAACAGCAGTTTTAGATTTGCAAAGATGGGTAAGATGAGGACAGTTGCCTTTAATTCCTCAAGGAATTTGCTTGCAACTTAAATGACATCATAGGTTGATCCACCCATAAATCCTTTACAAGGCTTTAGAAGGTTTTCTTTTTAAATTTTAATTTCTGTTTTTCATAGTTGTTCACAGGAAATAATGTAGCAGTCTCCCTGAAAGCCCTCAGAGTCACCTTTGGGAGGGGCCCAAATGGGGGGGGCGGTCACCCTTTGAGGGTAGATACGGTGTTTGTACGGCCACTGACTTGGCTTTGTTTATGGTCGAGTCTTCTCTTCAGAGGGAAAAGACAATTCAGACAGGTTAGTAGAGCAAGTACTGCACTCCAGCAGAGGAGGAGAGAGGGGTCACCGGGGTTAGGTCAGCCTCATAGTCTTTCTCTTTGTTTTTGCGGGGGGTGGGGGGCGGGGGTGGAGTACCTCTTATGTCCTTAAAATTTTATTAGTGTTTTGCAATGAATGTTTTTTAAATGAAGCTACACGTATACCTCATTTTGGTGCACTTTGCTTTATTGCACTTCACAGGTATGACATTTTTTACAAATTGAGGTTTTATGGCAACCCTGTGTTGAGCAAGTCTCTTAGTACCTTTTTTTAACAGCATTTGCTCACTTTGTGTCTCTGTGTCACATTTTGGTAGTACTTGCAATATTTCAAATGTTTTCACTATTATTGTATTTTACAGTAATCTGTGATCAGTAATTTTGGATGTTACTATTGTCATTGTTTTGTGGCACCACGAGTTGTGCCCATGCAAGACTGTGAGTTTAACTGGTAAATGTTGTGTCTAATGACTGCTCCACTGGCAAGCTGTTCCCCCTTCTCTCTCCCTCTCCTCCAGACTTCCTGTTCCTGACACACAACAATGTTTGAATTTGGCCAAATAATAACCCTACAATGGTCTCTAAGTGTTTGGATTTTAAGGTTCCCATCTTTATTATTTATTTATTTGTTGGTTGGTTTATTTTATCTTTTTTAAGCTAAGCCTTCAGTTCTCTTGGAGCCAAACCAATACTTGAAAGGGATGTGCTGCTGGGCTGGGGATTGTGTGATGGTTTACTGTGTACTTCGTCACACAGAAATTTTCTTGAGGTTGGCGGGTGACCTAGCGTCAGTCTAACCTGTTCTGACCCATTATTCTAACAGAGGAGTCTTATCCTAACACAGGAGGGTTTGGTGGCAAGTGTTCTGACAGCTCTTAAATTCTTGACTCGTACCCACCAATTCTTGTGGCTTTTTCTTGGCTTCCAAGATCCCCATTAGCAATAGCCTTTATCTACACAAAACAAGACAAACAAACTCACACACCTTAACACACTACAGGCAATTCCCAGCAATGAACCATCAGAGCCCAGTGAGTGGGGACTGGGGAGGGGACCTGGAGAATGGGGTTCCAGACAACTGGGAAATGCAGGCTGAACCCAGGGCCAGGGACTGGGGTTCTGGATGGAGCCCTCTGCCTCTGCTCAAGCTGACCCACTGAGCCCTGGATGGGAAAGCGGATCAGATACCGAGTTCGGAACCGAGAGCTCTCAGAAACGGTGATGAAGACAGTGAGCTCAAAGGCTTCTCCGGAACCACATCTGTGTTTCTCACTGTCCCCAAAGCCTTCAAAAGTCTCCTCTGGTCCTGCCGCGGGCAGCAAATCTGATAAATAACGAAAATCAACGGAGTAAATTTAAAAAGCTAATTGGCTTTATTCAAAATTTCATGAACTGAGTGGCACCCCATCTGGCAAATAGAAAGGTGAGCCACAGAGCTGCAGAAGGGGAAAGGTTTTTAAAGGTGGAATGGGGGAAGAAAAAGGAAACTATTAACAAAGAATGCTTTGTTTCAGGGAAGGTCACCCTCCTAAGGGGATTTTTAGGGGTCTGTGCGGGAGGATTACTCTCTAGCACTGAGCAGCGAATTCCAGGTTGAGTGGTTAAACCATGCGATAGTCCTGGGAGAGACTGAAACTGCACTTAGGTTAGGTGTTAAGTGTCTGGTGACATGGGCTTAGCACAAGGGACTCCATTTGGGCCTGTTGTCCCCTTTTCAATAGGTGATGTTAAATTGAATTTGACAGAACAATTTTATCATAAAACAGGATGTTTTAAAATTTATCATTGATTGTGCAATAACATTGAAGACATCATCTTAACAGTGTTGTCATGTCTGATTTCAGAAGAAAACTACAGCAAGTGTCATACAGGCAGCTCCCTGGATTCCCTAGACATCTGTAGTGGCTTAGCATGTAGATTTAATTTGTAGCTTATTAACAGACTTATTTCGGAGTGTTTTGTTGGGGTGAATAATGCTGAACTTGAGCTTCCACCTCACTTCTCAGGAACATCCTGTGGAGTCACACCAGGTCCTAAATCAACAGGCTCCTGCTAACTAAAGAAAATGGACGTTCTGCAGACTGTTAACTATTCTTTTGTCACAGACCATTTAAATTATCCTGAATCATGGTTCTGGCTGTCAAGGCTGATTAAATTGTTCCCACGGGGTTGCCCTTTCTTTCTTTTAGTTAATAAAAGAGTAGTGGTCAATTTCTTTCTCCCTTCCTTTCTTTCTTTCTCTTCCTTTCTTTCCTTCCCTTCCTTCCTTCCTTCCTTCTTTCTTTCTCCTTTTTTTTTTTTGGAAAAGATATATTACACACACACACACACATATATATATATATATATATATATATATATATATATATATATATATATATATACACACACACACACACACATATGTTGCATATATCAGAATGATACAGAGCAATTGTCCATCAGGTAGAAATGTGAAAGCTTCAGTTACTATAAGAGGAAGAAATCACCTTCCCTCGTTCTCAGAAATTGAATGTTCAGTCCCTGTCAGTCTCCTGAGTGACCCTCCCCCTAAGTCAGAGGAAACTGTGTCTGTCCCCGGGATATTATCTCTTTCAATGCTGCCCTGAAGGAACATCAAATTTAGCCAAGGCTGGTTTTAAATGTTGGCAAAATATTTTTAGAAGCCAATGAGACTAAAATCAACATGAGATGGCCGCATATTTCACCACAGAGACACCAGTTTCAAAGGTGTTGCCAGTAAAAAATAAGAAAATCTTGGAGATTAAAGTCTAAATATGGCAGAACTACCAGATATATAGCGTCAATATAATCAGTAGAGTTCTAATGAGTGTCGTTAGGATTTAGAATCAACAAACTTAAGCAACTTCCTTTAGTTTTCCTTGTGGGAGAAAACATGCAGTTAGTAATCCCACATGTGAAACCATAATTTCCTGAAGGCAACATTAAGAGAAGCTAATATCTGCCTTTCTCAATAAGAGTCAGTGTTCACTCCACATGGGATGGGATGGAATGGGATGGGATGGGATGCAGAGAAGTTGGGGGTGAGGTTCATTATCTGTGGAAAATTTGACCAGGAGAGAGATTGCAGCTACAGTAGGCTGTGTGCTCACTGGGTGGATTCTCACCAGGTCTTCTAAGATGGATGGTATGTGTATCCTCAGATTTTTTTTTCTCTTTTTTCCCATCAAAGAGCCATTTAATACAGAAATCAGAATCTGTGAACACACACACACACATGCACACGCACAACATACACATTATATATATATTTCAAATTTAAAAAGGAAATCTCAATGCCAACAAGTACCTATTAGAACATGCAATAAAATTTGATCTATTCTAAGTAAATATATTTGATTTTTCCCCAATCAGTTTTAGAGGTAAAAGGGGTCATTAGTAAGTAAAATTAAAACAGAAGCTATCGGCTTAATCCTGATCTTTTTTACATTTGATTTTGTATTTATGAATGAAGCAATGAAGGATATTTTATGTGTCTGCTTCTCCTTTTAACCTGTTCTGTTTTGGAGACAGCCTTCCCAAAAATGCTGCTAATAAGATGCGGAAAGGAGAGGGTATGGATACTTCTAAAAATTAAAAGAAAAAAATAGTTATAGGTAGGTCACTGTGGTCTAGCTCACTGTGATTTTATAAAAGAAGGATGAACGAAGGATGATCTTGAACCTAGGGTGCTTTCTCTGTTGTTGTCAGAGAAGTTGCTAACTTCACAAGACAGTGCTGGAACCCTTCTCTCCTGTTCCCCGTGTGGTGTTTGTTTTTTCCAACAGTCAACAGTTGCCACTGGGGCCATTGATGTTCCTAAATTTCCCAGGGCTTAAGCTGCAGTAGATGAGGAGGTCCTGGAAGGAAGACTAGTTCCAGTAAAGATGTTGTCTCCAGACCCCTGGTGTTGGCCACATGGGGATGGTCCCTCAGTGGCAGCAGTTGTGATAGGTCACCGGCAGCAGCAGTGGTGCCCTGGCAACAACGAGGTCATGATGCTGGCAGCTCCTGAGATGGTGACATACAGACCAGATGCAGTAGACAGTCTGGTGTTATTAGTTGAAGAATCTTCCAAATGAAAAAGAAAATGAATGATGATATTTACCCCAAGAACAATAATGGTAAAGAAATGGGAGAAGTACACTTTATAAACTGAGCTAATTTTTCTCACGAGATCGTGGTTAGGTATGTAATGTATATAAAGGATATTAAGGACATTATGCTTAACATGCTTTGTAAAATGCAGATTTTTAAAGGCATTTATCTATCCTGCACCGTAAGTTTTATTTTACCCTCAAAACAACTTTAACAAAAGATTTGCTTCTTACATATAAAGCAAGTTTATTGACAAGTCTTAAATCTTTCATTTTTAGAACAAAAATATCATTTCTTTATTATATTACTTTTGAAGTTTATTGCCAGTGAGTCTTTGTAAGAAACATCCAGTTGTATGCCTGAATATATTATAATGATTACATGCACAATTACTGAAATACAAATATGTAAGAATAATAACAAACACTTTTTTTGAAATAGTGAATGAAATGCTTGACTAGACAGAATAACAAGTCATCACCATAATACATACTGAGTTAGTCTTCTAATTTATAAATCCTATTATGGTTGAAATACATTGGACATACACATAATAGATTTTGCCGCCTTAATAACCATGGCTTCTCAATCCAGATGGCTAATTTATTTGGTTTGAAATGTAGTTTATCTAACAACTTGGATCAGCCTACAGTCACCAATCTGGGTGTGTCCCTTATTAATAGTATATTTTTAAATCCCTATTATTTTATGTTTAGCATTTTCAAATAACTCATGCAATAAAATCATTTTCCTTTATTAATCTTAATACTTACAACTTATGTGCACAGAGGTGGTCTTCTGGATTATTGCTCACTATTTGGTAATCTCTCTACTACCGAATTATCCAAGAAAGGAATGCATTCTCGTAGGAAAGGGGATGTGCATTGTCACAGGTGCACCAGCTGAGGATTAAGGACTGACGTACATGAGACCAGCCCCGCCTGCCAAGTGACTGTGCATCCACATCAACAGACAGAGCACGGGTGTTGGCATTAGACCAGCTCTAGGCCAGATTGTTCCACTTACATATTTATAGAACTGAATTTTTATAACATATAATTTGAACTCACAGAACAAGAAGGATATGGTCACCCATGTGCCTGTCACCAGTTTAAAAGGAAAATGTTACCCTTCACTCTGAAGCCTCCCCTGCCCTCACTGAAGCCCTTTCTTCTTTCCATAAAAAAAAAAAAAAAATTGTTTTGCATCTTGTGTTTCTAATCTTCTTAATTTTAAGTTTGTTTACTACATATAAATAACTCTTTCCCTAAGCTCGCTTTATCTATCATGTATCTATCTATCTCTCCATCTCACATTGTGTGTGTGCTTGTGTATATGTATATGTATAGAATATTATCTATCTATTTCGCTACCTGCCTATGTTCAATATATGTATGTAGATGATTGGTAGATTGATATTTAAAATGTTTTGTTTGGTGGTTGGTTTTTCTTTCTTTATCTTGTAAGAAGATTGACATTTTGCTTTATTTTCTTAGACATTGTTCCCCCAACTGTCAGGTGGAGGTAGAGTTTTGGAAAGTCTACCATGTATCTACTTATGCTTTCTTGTTAGGGACCCTGACCCTTCTTTCAAGAGCATTGGATATTTAGGAATCCCCACCTGTGGTGTGAAGCATAAAACGAGAGTTTGACACCCGCTCAGATACTGTTCCATAAACCAAATATGTAATAGACAAGCCCGACTCCTTGCTCCATGAACTGGACTCCACACTCCCTATTAATCGTAGAAGAATATATCTGACTAGTCAGAATCTTAAAACCTCTGTATAGCTATGTCTCTGTCAGTGCATCAAGTGTATGTAGAGCGGCATAAAGACAGCAACTATGATGCAACTATGAAGATTTATTCTTACTTACTTTGCACGGGAGTCAGCAATTCTTGAATATGAGGATTTATGCATTTTTTTCAATTCAGAACAATCATCAATCATTTTAAAAACTTTTGCTTATCTCCCTCTCTCTGCTCTTTTGCCTCCGGTCCTGATCTGTAGGTGGGCGTTACATCAGCCCCAGAGCCCTCACTCTCTTCTGTTGCTCACACTCTGCGCCAGATGGTCTGGCCTTGGAGGCCAGACGGCAACTCCCTCTGCTTTCTTTTCAGTTCAGGAACTCTCTCTCTGGTTAGATTTAGTCTGTTGCTTAAACTATGTATTGAAATTCTGATTCTGGAAACGTTTTTGGCTTCTAGAAGTTCTAGTCCGTCCCATTTTATATTTGATGCATAATATTTGATGTCACTATCGTACGTTTGATATCTCCTCCTGTTCTATTCATCACTCTAAAAATCCTACTTACATGGTGCGTGTGGAATTCTAGGATCTGCAGTCTCTACAGCACCTATTCTGCCACTTGTTCCTTGTGTGTCTGTTTGCTGTTCTGCTGACTCACTCGTTGTGCTCTGCAAATTTTCACCCTGAGTTCCTGTCCTTTGGTGCTCTGTGGGAATTTCTTGGGTTTGGCTCTACAATGTGTTACAAAGACACAATTTCCATTTTCATTCGCTTTTTCAAGGTGCCTGAGGATACTGGTGACCCAGGTATGCTTTAAACTAAAGCCTCCACTGGAGATTCGAGACCACACAGGTAGACTGAATCTCATCGCAAACCCACATGTAGACCAATTCATGTTTACAAATTCTCAGGAGAATTAGCTTTTAAATCTTTCATCCAGAGCCAAATTCAAAACTGGGCAAATAGTGGTAGAAATGTTCATTCTTACACACACCACGAGCCACTGCTCCCCTCCTTGGTCCTTCCAGTCCTGGGCCCCTGGTGGATACGATCAGGGCCACAGTTTGGGTGGAACCTTCCTACCTGTCAGGAGACAATTAGTCTTCCTTTCTGACACCCATTGAAGTTTTTTTCTTCTTATTTTGCCCTGGTTACACTTTGACATTATTTTCTGTTTGTGTGCCTTAGTTTATTCATCATTTTGCTGTGTGTTATCCTAGAGAAAGAATTCAGTATATGTGACTCAAAAGAGTGTCAAAACCAAGGTTAGTTGTGTGTGTGTGTGTGTGTGTGTGTGTCTGTGTGTGTGTGTGTGTGTTACGGTGGAAAATCTATTGGCTCTAAAATCAGACAGACCTGGCTTGTCATCTCTGCCTGGCCATTTGCTAGTGACCCTGTGTGAGTTAACTTTCTTCTCTGAATCTCGGTTCCTGTGAGTGAGAAGAAGAGAACATCTCATTTACAGAATTGGCTTGTGACGGCGTGGAATGTGACCACATTACCATAAAAGATTGTAGAAGTGAAGCCTGGGTCTCTTCTTCCCACTTTCTGCTTTCTAACCATTTCTAACTTGTATTCCTCTCCGTTCTATATAACGTCACGTGAGGTCATAGTTGTTTCCTAAAATAACTGATGGACCACTGATCTGGATATTTGTCCCTTTCTCTAATTCACTTTGCCTCTAATGATTATCCTGGATGAGCAGTTTAAAGTGGATACGTAATCTTTCTGTATCATAATAGAAAACAAAACTTCTCACCTCAAAAGAACCATTCTGTGAGTCAGTCCTTTTTAGATGCAAAGGAGTTTCATTATTATTGCTTCAAACCAAAGTGCGCTTAATATGGTATTAGTGAAAAGGAGCCTAAGGATATTCTAAAGTTTATAGGTTTATGAAGGTTATATTGCTTCATATAACTTATTTTAATTAAATTTGTAATACTTCAATGAAATTAAACGCAGATTGATAGGCTAAAATTTGCATTGTTCTGGAAATGAAGACTCATACAGACTAGGTGAAATGAAATAGATAATAATGTGAAAATAAGGCCTATATTATTTATGTAAATACTATCCTACATGTTTAACATAATAGATTAAATAGTGAAAGTTTTGGTCAAAACTGTCATTTTTGACATTGGTATGTTTATTATTCTTCTCCCTTGGAACTGACTTCATCAGTTGTTTTGTACCACAGAGAGAGGAATCTGCTGTTTAAAAATATGTTGTTTCCTCCACCCTGCCCTGGAGTAGTACCGGAGGAGGCCTCGTGGAAAGTCAGGATTTACTGCAGCACGTTGATGATGAGACCACGGCGGCGGCCTCTCAGGGAGCAGTGACCAGGCAGCCCTGCACTTCCCACCCAGGCTCTTGTCAGCGGAGGCCTGGAGCAGCTGGAACTTCCCCACCTATGACCAGCAGTAACAAGGAAATTCTCACCTCGAATAAGAAAAGACAATCAACAGATGCCAACCTTGAAATGTCACAGATGTTACAATTATCTAACAAGGATTGGGAAGTAGCGGTCATAAAATGGTTTCATGTCTGTTACAAACAGGATTGAAACAAATGAGAAAATAGAAATCTCGGCAAAAAGCAACTGGAAATTGTAGAACTGAAAATTCAACTGAAATAAAAACTCAGTGGGTGGGCTCAAGAACAGCATGGAGAGGACAGAGGAAAGAACCAATTAACTTGAAGACAGAACAATAAAAATTACCCTTTCTGAACTAAAGAGAAAATCTGGTCTGAAAAAAATAAGGGACCCATGAGACTATAATGAAAGATCCAACGTTTATATCATCAGAGTCCCAGGAAAAGAGAAAGTGGTCAGAGCTCAAACAGTGCTTGAAGAAATAATGCCTGAAAACTCCCCAAATTTTGCAACTGACATAAACCTAAAAAAGTGGGGCAGATCTCAAAAGAAGAAGCCCAAGAACCCTGTGTTAAGACACATCATAGTCAAATCCTGAAAACTAAAGACAAAGAAAAAACTTAAAAGCAGCAAGAAACAATAATACTTTAGGAATAAGGGAAAAACCATTCAAATGATAGTAGAGTTTTCCCCAGAAACCATGGAAACTGGAAGGAAGTGGAAGAAACGGTATTCTTCAACTGCCGAAGAGAAAGAACTGTCAACCCAGATTTCTATATATGCCAAAAGTATCTTTCAAGAATCAATCAGAAACTTATGACTCATTAATAAAACGGTCAATACAAAATGAGAAGAGGATTTGAATAGATGTTTTTATTACAAAGGAGATGTATACTTGGCCAGTAAGGAAATGAAGAAATGCTCGGCATCATTAGCTGTCAAGGAAATGTATATCAAGACCACAGTGAGGTACTGAGGTACGCTTTATATCCACTAGGATGTTTATAATCAAAAAGACAGATAAGAACAAGTGGTCCTGAAGATGTGGAGAAGCTGGGATCCTCGGACAATGCTGGTGATAATAACGTAGGACGTCCAGCTTCACTGGAACAGCCTGGCAGTCCCAGTTTTCACTCCTTGGTATACGCTTGGGAAAAATGAGCACGCATGTCCACACAAAAACTTGTCCACAGATGTTCATAGCAGCACGATTCTTAATAGCCAAATCCTATAAACACCCTAAATGTGGAGGGAGGGATAAATAAAGTGTGGTGTACCCATACACTGGAGTGTTATCTGACAATTTAAGAAACGAAGTATCAATACATGCTACAACATGGATGAACCTTAAAAACATCGTAGTTAGAAGACAGACACAAAGGACTACAAACTGTATAATTTCATTTATGTGAAATGTCCATAATAGGCAAATCCATAGAGGTAGAACATAGATTAAATGCCTAAGGTTAGAATGGGGGGAGGAATCAGGAGTGAGGGGTTCTAGGTACATTTTGGAATATTGAATACAAATGTTCTAAAATTGATTGTGATGATGGATTCATAACTGTGAAACTACTGAAAGCATCTAAATTGTACACTTTAAGTGGCTGGTGTTAAGGTATATGAATTATAGCCCTAAAGAGCCGTTTTTAAAAAGACAGACAATAATCTTTGCAGATTCTCTTGTCTATGAGTAATTTCTCTATGTAACCACCTCTATCTATATTAAGCTAAACATGGGTTCATACTGATACCTCCCCGCTGTTTCCTTTGCCCATGGACTGTTCTAGCTGTTCCCCTGCTTGTGTCTGTAAATTTCCATCCCACAGTGAGAAGCCGGTTCCCCCCGCCACCTCAGGTGCTTGTTTAATTTCAGTATGCATGCATAGCAGTCTCAGGATTGTCACTACACCCTCGCGTGGGACAGCTTCATCAAGGAGGGTCTCAGCCCGTAGCCTGTGGCTTTCAGACGCCACTCGTTTCCAAAGTCACTCAAGCAGCGCGTTTTCTCACCCCTCTCGGTAAGGGGCTGATGCACACCTGTAATGCAGTTGGATTACTTGTCACAGTTTGCTTTGGGCCCCCCAGCTTCCTAATGTGCATATGTGAAGCTGGAGTGCTTTTTCTCTGAAGTTCTATGGGGTTTGACAAGTGCACAATGTCATGTGTCCATTATTGCTGTATCATAACGAATGGTCTCCTCGCCCTATAAATCCCTGTGCTTCATCCATTCTCCCTCTGCCCTCTACCCGAACTCCTGGCGACCACTAGTCACTTCACTGTCCTTTAGTTTTGCCTTTTCAGAACATCTTACAGATGGGATCAGAGTATATATCCTTTTCAGACTGGCTGCTCTTGCTTAGTGATATCCATTTGAGTTTTCTCCATGTCTTTTTGGAGCTGGATACCTCATTTCTATTTATTTGTTCGGTTACTTATTGTTCATTCTATGAATAAACAACATCTTGGTCACTTCAGGTTTTGGCAGTTATGAATAAAGCTGCTATAAACATTTGCATGCAGCTTTTGCGTAAACATAAATTTTAAAATCAGTTGAGTAAATACCTAGGAGTGCAATTCCTGCACTGTGTTAGCTTTGTAAGAGACCCCCAAACTCTCTTTTGAATTCCCACCAGCAAGGAATGAGAAGTCTTAGGGATGAGAATCCTCCCCAGCATTTGAAATTGTCAACGTTTTGGGTTTTAGCCATTTTAAAAGGTGTGTAATATTATCTCATTTTTTAACCTGCAATCCACTAATAAATTTTGTTGAGTACCTTTTCAAGAGCTTTCTTGCTATCTGTATATTCTTTGATGAGGAGATTGCTCAAATATTTTGGCATTTTTAAAATTAGGTTGGTTGTTTTCTTGCTGAGTGTTTAGTTCTTTGCATATTTTGGAAACAAGTCCCTATCAGATAGATATTTTGCAAATATCTTCTTCCAATCTGTGACTTTTTTTTGAATTTTAGTATTTCCTAACATCAAATTTTTTCTTTTATGGACCATGCTTTTGGTATTCCTTTTAAAAGCTCATTGCCAAACCCAAAGTCATACAGGTTTTCTCCTAGAATTTTTATACAAGATTGTGATTATGTTTAGGTCTGTGATTCAGTCTGTGTTAATTTTTGTGAAAGGATAACATTCATGTTTGAATTCCTTTCTTTCTTCCTTCCTTTCTTTCTTATTTTTGTTTTTGGGAGGGTGATTGAAAGACTCTCCTTTTCTTCATTGAATTGCCTTTGTTCCTTTGTCAAGATCAGATTGACTCTGGTTTTTTTCTTGTTCTATTTTTGGGCTTGCTGTTCTGTTCCAGTGATCTATATGTTTAGTCTTCAAAAAAATTACGCTGTCTTGATTCCTGTAGCTTTATAGCAAGTCTTGAATCAGGGACCCCACGTCCTCTGGTTTGGTCCTTCAGCTTCAACTTCGTGTTGGCCGTTATGGGTTCTCTCCATATAAGTCTGAGAGGCAGCCTCTTGATACCCACAAACGGCTTGCTGGGATTTTTATTGGGATTGTATATTGATTCCATAGATCAAGTTAGGAGGAATTGATATCTTGAAAATATTGAGTCTTCTAATCCATGAATATAAAATATCTCTTCTTGTTTATTTTGATCACCTTTGATTCCTTTCCTCAGAATTCTATAGTTTTCCACATAGAAAACGTTCCAAAGTGTTCCCTTTTTAATGGGCTATTGTAAATGGTACTGTGTTTTTAATTTCAAGTTCCAATTTTCATGGCTGATATACAGGAAAGCAGTTGACTTTTGTATATTAACTGTGTCTCCTGCGACCTTGCTGTAATTGCGTATTAGTTCCATGAGATTTTTGTTGGTTCTTTGGGATTTTCTACATAGACAAAGAACAAAGGCAGTTTCCTTTCTCCCTCTCTAACCCGCAGGCCTTTTATCCCCTATCGCTGTTCTGCTGCGCTGTAACTATAACTTCAAGCACAAGCTGAAGGTCGGTGGTTCTAGGCGGGGGTTGTGCTTGCCTCATTCCCAGTCTCAGAGGAAGAGCGTTGTTTCTGACGACACCTGCCCTTTCTGCTCCTTATTTTTCAGTATCTTTGCTTCTTTCATCTTATTTCTCCATCTTGTCTTGGGCCTGTGTGATGGAAAAGGTGGTGGGAATCAGAGACACTTTCATTTCGATCACGATTTGGATCTTGGCCAAGTGACTATAACTCATTTGCATTTTACTTTTTTCACTCTTAATTGGGGAAATATTGCCTACGCAGGTGGGATGTTGTGATGATTACGTGTTTGAAATGAAAATGTTTGGGAAAAAAACCTCTTTATTCATTTAGCAGATGATTATCTAACTTTGATTTAGGCCCGATGCTAAATTCTAAGGATACAACTGTGAACAAGACATAGGTTCAGAACTCAGAAAACTAGAGGGAAGAAACAGTCAAGGTCACGGTGTATTTTAATAAACAATCATGAGTGCTATGAGACCCGTAAGGGCACATAGTATTTATTTATTTATTTATTTTTAATAGATCTTTATTGGAGTATAATTGCTTCGCAATACTGTGTTAGTTTCTATTGCACAACAGAGCGAATCAGCCATATGCATACATATATCCCCATATCCCCTCCCTCTTGCGTCTCCCTCCCACCCTGCCTATCCCACCTCTAGGTGGTCACAAAGCACATAGCCGGTCTCCCTGTGCTCTGCGGCCGCTTTCCACCAGCCGACTATTTTACCTTTGGTAGTGTATATATGCCGGTGCTACTCTCACTTCAACCCAGCTTCCCCCCTCATCCCGTGTCCTTAAGTCCATTCTCTATAACTACATCTTTATTCCTGCCCTGCAACTAGGTTCATCAGTACCGGGGTTTTTTTTAGACTCCATATATATGTGTTAGCACATGGTATTTGTTTCTCTCTTTCTGACGGACTTCACTCTGTATGACAGAGTCTAGGTCCAGCCACCTCACTACAGATAACTCCGTTTCGTTTCATTTTATGGCTGAGTCATAGTCCACTGTGTATATAAGGGCACATAGTATTTAGATTTTTGGTAATTAGAAGCTACCGTTTTGTTCTTATTCCTTTCTGCGGTTTAGTCACTCTCCCTGAATTGTCGAGAAGAGCTCATGACTTTTCCTCTCTCCTTCCCTGTGCATCTTCTTTGTCCCCAGCACGCAGAGTCAGCACAGTTCTTCAGTGCAACCTCTGTAGTGTCTGCCTTATTCTCACCACTCCCTGTGCTGAGACACTGTGTGTCTCAAAAACGTCCACTCCTGGGATATATAAGAGCAATGTGTTCTGTTTGGTAACATGTGTACGTTGGTTCCCATGTAGTGCAGACAGTAAGCACAGAGAGTATGTCAAATACAATCTTCCAGAGGGCAGGGGTGATAAGAATTATGTTTTTATATAATTCAAGTTAAGCACTTCAACCTGTTGTCCATAACATGAATGAATTTAGGTGTGTGGCACAACTTCATGCAGGCCGATACTACTCTTGGGCTCCATCCTTTCATTTTATAAGGAATAGGAAGAATAGATGAAGGCTTGTCGTATATATGAGTGTGTGGGAGCACGTCTCAATTGTGTGTTTTAAGAAATAAAATAACCAATTATACTTGGTTTCCCAAAGGATGGTGCCTTGTTGCTAGGCAACGTCTTTATGAAACTCACACTGCGTTAACTAAATACAGCTCCCGAGCAGCTTCCAGACACCCTCTGATTTATGAGGTGAGCAGCTGAAACAATTCATTAACATCCCTTTCTTTCCTCTGATTTTTGGGAATAAAGGCACTGCGTAGACCTTTAATAACCTGCATGCTTTTGCCCTTCCTTCAGAGAAAAGCAGGGCTTCAGCATGCCCTCTGCTGCTCAGGAGAGTTTACTCACCCAATTGCCCTTGTGGCTAATGATTGCTATGGAAGATGTTCTAGAAACTTCAGGTGATACCATTTGCTATTAAAAATGCATTTGCTTTGACAGATTGAAATCTTTATTTTGAGACAGTTGATGTGGGTTTTCTGAGCTAACTGTACCCTTGGTTTTGATACTATTTTAAGGAATCAAGTATTTACTCCTTACAGAAAAGAATTAAGAAAATAGCTGTGCCATCTAAGAACTTTAGTTTTTCAGTTTGATAGGCAGTGGGAAAGCAGCTTGCCTGTCTGTCTGGTAAGACTGAAGATGACCATTTAATCAACTTATCCCTCTGAGTCTCCCAGTATTTGAGCTCCTCTGTGATATAGCTATTGGAATATGATGTGGATAAATATTAATTAGATTTCTAAATGTGCAGAGTAACTTTTCTTTCTTCAGAAAGAATTCTATATAAAGAGATATAAGAAGTGATTTTATTAAATGTATTTTTCCGTTGTACTTAAAATGATAAAATTTGTTTAGAATGTATTTTTTAAACTACCACAGGTGGAATACCTCAGGTGACTATTAAGTAGGGGAGTAGATAATGTAGCCAAATAGACTGAGCCTTTGTGGAGACACAGGGACCAGAAAACAAATATCTATTCTAGGTACCGGGGAGAAGGGTGGGGTGTAAACCTTTCTAGGTAGGGGAAGGTTCAAGAAATGAGAAGGTTATAAATAAAAGCTCTCAGCCCTTCAGCATGCCAGGAGATACACATTATGTAGAGATGATCACCATAAAACAGTAATATTGATATTTCTTTTATTGGAAACTAAAGGGTTTGTCCAGGTATGGCTCTTTGCGATTTTTAAGTTTCATATGCCAGTGGTTGAATGATTGGTTCCACTGTGGAAGGCAAAAGAGAACTGCATTTGAAGACTGATAATTTTATTATCATTATCAGTTAACTGTAAAATGCATTCTTCTTTCAAACAAGCAATCATTGTGAACCCGGTCTATTTAGAGTTCCAACCCCAGACATACACATGGACCATTTATGTGCTGAAACACGGCAGTCTCCCAGCCCGGCACTCAAGTCTCCGCAAACCACATGACCGGGAGTAATGGAGATATGATCTTGGTCGGCAAAGATAATATTTACCATGTGATGTTGAATTCTTTTTCAACAACAAGAACACATAATGTGAGAATGAGAAGAGGTTTTAAAGTTCAGATCCAAACTATGTCCAAAAAAGTCATTGAAAGAAGTTAACTTGAGAATTTAGCAGTTTAATAAACTGCAGTCCCTTTTATCTTGACAAATAAATTGTTAGCCTTCGATTTAAAAATTCCAAAATACTCCATTTATTGCGAGGTTTGGGTACTTTATGCTGTCACAAAATGTCCTTTTTTTGAAGAGCAAAGCACAAAACCCAGCGCAGGAAAATGCTGTGTAGGTACAGTAGCAGGCAACACTAACCACTTTTAAAATCTGTCTTTCAGGAAAGAACAGTGACCATTAGAAGACAAACTGTAGGAGGATTTGGATTAAGCATAAAGGTAGCCCGTCTCTCCTGTCTATCCTTACAAAGTCTGTGCTGTAACGCCCGCGTTCCTGTGAACTTTAACTTTTTGCAGATTGATAAGTAGACAAGAATGGCTATAGCAAACTCCTCAGTATTTGGACTGAGATGAAATTAAGCAGGCTCTCAAAATCTTAGCCGCCTTTTGATTAAGAGATTTTAGAAAAGTATTTGGGAAATTTACCTACCTGGAATTGAATATAACTCATTAATTTTCTTTATCTGGTTTCATCTACAATATCAAATATGGTCTTGCGGTGTGCATATCTCTTAACCAGCCAGAGCGGGAAATACTGGCCTGTCAATGAAAGGAGCCGAACACGTTTTAGGTTCATATGAGGTCTGATAGTAAGTTAAGTATTAGTTCTGTTCTGGTCATCTTTTTCTTTTGTACAGTTTTCTTTTTTTATTTAAGAAATCAGTAAAATCTCATGTTCCAATGCCAAGTATGTAGGATAGATTTAAAGTTTTAGCACCTCAATTCTTTTAAAAATGGACCATATCTGTTCTTTTCTAGTTATTATTACATTTCAAAGGGCTTTTCTTTCTGTATATCACTGACTGTTAAAGATGTACCACACCTGCAATGTATCATCAATGAAACAAAATATAAATTTAAAAAAAGGACAGAACGTTATATAAATATTGAAAAAATTAACTCAGTGATTTTAAATGCCCTTTAGAAACCTATATCTCTGCAGAGATCAGTGAAATTTAACTTTATCTTGGTTGTTGGGTTAGGCATTTTGCCTGTGTAGGGTGAAAATCATACATCTCAGGTGTACATTTCATGAAATTTTAACACAGCTTGAGGTACACACGCTGGGAAAGTGGAACTCTAAATTTGGTGACTATCGTCTCTAGCTAGCATTATGGAGATGGTTCAGAAAACTGACCAATGTGGACTAGCATGGTCTTCGTCAAGTGATGAGAGTATTACTCTATAAAAAGTTAGTTTTAAGGTTTATTTTTTACTTTCACTCTATCTGTCATCAACTAAGGCCAAGGAGATATGTAGGACAAGTTATAGGACATGGAAATGATGTTGTGGGAATAAACCAAAAAACAAGTTTTCTTGTTTTGGTTTTTTTCCATATTAATTGAGATTGCCATGAAGGGTTAAAGGTACCACTGAAGACAGTAAATGTCCATGAAGAGAGAACAGGAGCTGAGTGTGAATAAAATCCATTCACGAGAGCTGCTTTCATTTGACATAAGCACTGACTCTATTTCTGGGAGTGGAGCTGTATGAATTTTGTGCAGGATGGAAATGTTCTTTTCTTTCTGTCCTATTTCCATTTAGAGTGAAACTCAATAATACAATGTTACTTATTTTTACTGAAATATCACATTTTAACCTAGACAGTTTTTAAATGTTAAGAATTTTGCCAAATAAATCATTTCTCTTTAATATTTACATTATTTCAACCCAAGCAAAACTCTTATACATGTAATAAATAGAGTTATTTTTTAAATCAAATAAGTGTATATTTTCCATTCAAAATGCTGGCCACAGAAGTAATATTTGAATTGTGATGGGTGCCATATATTAAGAGGTTTGACAAAAAACGAAATTATTTTATAATTCTTATGACACACAAACCAACCAGAAATAAAAACATCAATATTTTTATTTAGAATATTATCCATTCAGCCTGAAGACTTTCCTTTTAGGGTTTTCCATTTTAGGTTTCTCACTACTTACCTCTGACCTTTGCTTTTCTATTTTTAAACTATCTTTCATTCCGTTAACGTATTTCAACATGTTTATCATTCATTTATTTATTTTAAATAGCAATATTTTATACAAATCCTTTTTCCCTTTACCCTGTCATATGTAAATTGGATGAACTGTGTTTATCCATTTGCACTATTTTCTTTAGATCTGAGAATTAAAATATACATAAGCAACAGTTTAAGAAAATATTCTGGCCTAAATGCAAAAATTCATATTTTGATGCTGACCATTTAATTTATCATCTATTGATTTAGCAAATCTAGTGACCTGGCCCTGGGGTGCAATAAGGTGGGATCTAGAGGCATGGCATGCACACGTGTCCACCTGGTCCCGCCTGTGTCTCTAAGTCACAGTGCATCCCCAGCCCCGTCCATGACCCGCCCTGTCCAGGACCCAGCCCTGTCCATGAGCTCAGAAAAGAACAGAGAGGAACTCTGGCCCTCCCTGCTGACCTGACACTTGGCCATGAGCGGCTTCTGGGGTTTTTGCAGGGTGCTCACTCCTTTCTCAGTCTTCCAGGAATCCTTCCCTTTCACACCATTTTTAGTCTCGTGCTGCTTTTTAGAGCCATTCCCATATCTGCTGTAACTTTGGATCTTTTCTGACAATTGTTTGGGATGCTTCGTGGCTGTTACCATTACTCAGTCTTCCTTGATTCAAACATCCCTCAGAAATCACAAACCTGGGTGTTTTTCCCCTTGTATTAGTTTTTGTTTTTGTTTGCATCTCATTAAAATGCCATGCTCTTCTAATTACATTTTCAGATTTCAAAAAAAACATTCTCCAAAAGCTAGACAAAAGAATCACTAAACTTTTCACTTATGATCACCTATTTTTCTGTGTCCTCAGACTGAAGCTGCTCCTAGAAGCTCTCAGGCTCCTGCATCCACCTGGTTTATATCCTCAACTTCCCTGCAGGAATGCCCTCTTCACCTTGATCTGCACGTGGCCTCTGGTTCTGCTCTAGGTGCATCAGTATTCCTATTGCATTTTCTGGTCCGCTTGTCTGAACCATCCAGATACTTACCATTTCTAAATATAAATTAATGGTCTCCACACTACACCCCCAGTAATCACCAAAGTTTCTCATCAAGGGATCTAATAGTCTTGCATTTTTGCCCCATTCTTCGTGTAAGAATTACCATATAATCACCTTAAAGTAAGCTGCCATCTTGACTCCGTGAGACTTTAATTTTTCTTCTGTATCTCTTAAAGTGCAATACCATCCATTTGCATATTATTAAGTCATACCTCTGGTCATTGTCATTTAAAAGAATTACCTTTTAGAGAAAGAGTGTTTTGAATATTATTACTAGAAAAATATTTTATGGAGTATTTTTCAAAAGACTCAGCGTTTCTTACCTAAACAATAAGTTATCCATGTCCATCAGGGAAATGTTTGTGATCAAAGGTGATTTCTATCTGGAATCTTTAACTTTGCAACAATCAAAGTGAAATTATAAGTATTATTACCATTAAAATCTTATCATTTATAAACAATAATTGCTAATATTTATTAACTGCTCTTGAAGTGCCAGATTCTGAGCTAAATACTTTATATTGTTTCTTTTGGTCTTTAGTATCCAGAAAGTGGATAACTGTTGTTAGACCTCTACAGACAATGAGATTAAGTATTAAGAGGTTAAGTAATTTACCTGTTTGTTGTAACTGGCAGAGCTGGGCCTCAACCGCCATCAAAGCCTTACTCCCAATAAATATGCTCTATAGCTGTAAAACGTGCACTAAATTATCTCTACGCTCTCTATTTGGAAACACAAATAATGTTTCCTCTCTAAGTTATTCACATTCTGGTTTATTTAAAACTGAAATAAATGGATTGAAATGTCCAGCATCAAGCAAACAATTTCTTAATATCAGGGGTTGGGTATTAATTATATCATATTTACCAAATAAACATATACATCTTCATAGTAGTTGTCATCAATGTCTGTATTTTCATTTATTAGTGATTTCAGGGCAAAAGTCTTTAAATTTCAAGTGTTGCTACAAGCACAGGCACATTTGCATTCATTTCCTCATTCTGCCCTGTTCTCATTATTTGAGTCTGATTCTTCTGTTTCCCCCAAAGGTATGTACAAAGTACATACCTTTGCACCACAGAAATAGGATGGTAATAAGCAGGTAACAAAGATTAGCTAGAAGAGTGTGCATTAGTTCCAAGAATCAGGTAAAAACACTGATGAATTATCATTTGAAGGAAGATTTTTTAACTTAACTAGCTTATTGAGATGTCATTCACAAACCATACAATCTACCCATTTAGAGTGTACAAGTCAATGATTTTTATTATATTCACAGATGTGTGCACCCATCACTACAGTCAGTTTTAGAACATTTTCATCCACTGAGGAGAAAACCCATACCGTCAGCATCCCCCTTCTATCCCCCATCCCCCGGCTCAGGTCTGAGCAACCAGCAGTCTACTTTCTGCCTCTGTAGAATTCCCTATTTTGGATTTCCATATGAAGGCAATCATAACTTACGTGAGAAAGCCATTAATTTTGCCAGAGCTAGACTAAGTGATTTTGGCAGATAAGCATGACATTCAAATGTATAAGGGTATTTGTCCATGTTCTTTCAGATGATATTCCTTTAGGTGCCTCTCCCACACCTGTTGACTGGGCTCTAAACCTTAATTACTGTCTGTTATTATCTGTTTGTAAGTATTTTCCATTCTCTAAATGGATATGTAATGTTGGGGTCTGTGTATCCTCTTCTTTCCAAAGCCCAGGATATGATTGATTGATTGATTGTAATGAAAATATTGAATTGAAAGGATTTATTTGGCAAGATTCCCAGCATTATAAAAACATTCTGGGTTTGATTTTGTGGAATTTCAGAGTTGTACTGGCAAAACCATTGCATAGAGTCATGCACAAAATGCTTTAGATGGGACTTTAGATCCTTGTTCCTATCTAGCTATAAAATTAATTATGCTTTGTAGAGAGGCTATCTCAAAACTGAATGGTGTGTGTTTTAATATTTTCTGGGATGCACTCTAGAATGTCACCTCGCTTTTTCTAATCTCATTCTCCCCTGGATCAACAGAGCTCCAATAATTCACTTATTCTCCAAACCGTGGCCTCGAGCCATACACCCTGGCAGGCCTCAGAATAGGTCAGGGGACAATGGTAAAGGAAACCTGCCCTGACGTCAGGCCCTTTACATTCTAGTGGGAAAGCAGACATTGACCAGAGTGTCATGTAGAGAAACGTAAACCCCAGCCATGATCCAGTGCTATGGAAGTAATCACTGCAGGTAAGGAGAAACTGAGGAAGGAGCCCTTTGGCTGAACTCCTGGATGTGGCTAGAGTTTATACGAGGTTAAAAGTAAAGGTAAACAGCTCTCCAGGCAGAGGGGACCGTATATGTAGATGTCCTTTAGCTCAGAATGACAAGGGTCCAGGATAAAGCTTCAGGGGATGCTGAGGTCACATAACAAGGGCTGCTAAGGACCTTGGCTTTTATTCTGCATGTAACATGGAGCTTATCACCTATCTTAAACAGGGTGAGTCACATTATTTGATTTCTCTCTGGAAAACTTTGAATATCCCCAATTAGGTTCAGAACTAAATCTAATTTACTTTAATAGAGCTGGACTGCTCTCACATTTTATTCAATAAATGAAGGCACTGTGATTTTATGTTCCAATTTTATCCCCTGAGTTTTGTCTTAAAATTAGCTCTCTTAATCAGTTAATGAAGTGATCTCCTTAAATTAGTTTAAAAATTCTCTCAGAGCTCCAAATGTCTGATTGAAGAAATAAAGTTAAAAAAAAAAAATCTTTGGACTCAAACCATTCAAATTTCAGGAGAAATTTTACATATAAGAGGAAAATGTTGATAAAATAGGGGCTAGTTATATCTTATTGTTAAAAGATATTTATAAGTCTCAGGTGTTGAGGGAAGAATGGGATTGCTGAGCTGACCCTCAGAAAGTCGATATCTCTACACCAACCCTGGGGAGAGGTTTCCCACTGTCCCACCATGGTAACCTGTATTAAAAATCTGAGCACTGGGCTTCCCTGGTAGAGCAGTGGTGGAGAGTCCGCCTGCCGATGCAGGGGACACGGGTTCGTGCCCCGGTCCGGGAAGATCCCACATGCCGCGGAGCGGCTGGGCCCGTGAGCCACGGCTGCTGCGCCTGCGCATCCAGAGCCTCTGCTCCACAGCAGGAGAGGCCACAACGGTGAGAGGCCCGCGTACCGCAAAAAAAAAAAAAAAAAAAAAAATCTGAGCACTGAGAAAATCTTTAAATTCAGTAGTGCAACGACAGAAAACTGTGAGAAGCAAAATCAGTTAAAGGAAAATGCTCTGATGACAACCACCAACCTAGAGTGACATAAACAGAATTCTTCTCTGCTCCCAAATATCTGAACGAGTTTGTTTTCTCTTTCTATCACATAAAACTTCATCAGTGCTTGATTTATATTAGCTAACCAGCATCTTATTCTAAGAAACGGAGATGTATTCTTAATTTTTTTTTCCAGTTTCCAAGGATCTCTAGAAACTATCTTCAACCTTTCACGTTTGATTTCATTGTTCACCTTCTTAGTTTCTCCTGGATTCCATTTGCTAGTATTTTGTTGAGGATTTTTGCATCTATGTTCATCAGTGATATTATCCTGTAGTTTTCTCTCTTTGTGACATCTTTGTCTGGTTTTCGTATCAGGGTGATGGTGGCCTCGTAGAATAAGTTTGGGAGTGTTCCTCCCTCTGCTATATTTTGGAAGAGTTTGAGAAGGATAGGTGTTAGCTATTCTCAAAATGTTTGATAGAATTCGCCTGTGAAGTCACCTGGTCCTGGGCTTTTGTTTGTTGGAAGATTTTTAATCACAGTCTCAATTTCAGTGCTTGTGATTGGTCTGCTTAAATTTTCTGTTTCTTCCTGGTTCACTCTCGGAAGGTTGTGCTTTTCTAAGAATTTGTCCATTTCTTCCAGGTTGTCCATTTTGTTGGCATATAGGTGCTTGTAGTAATCTCTCATGATCCTTTGTATTTCTGCAGTGTCAGTTGTTACCTCTCCCTTTTCATTTCTAATTCTGTTGATTTGAGTCTTCTCCCTTTTTTTCTTGATGAGTCTGGCTAAGGGTTTATCACTTTTGTTTATCGTCCAAAGAACCAGCTTTTAGTTTTATTGATCTTTGCTATCGTTTCCTTCATTTCTTTTTCATTTATTTCTGATCTGATCTTTATGATTCCTTTCCTTCTGCTAACTTTGGGGTTTTTTTGTTCTTTCTCTAATTGCTTTAGGTGTAAGGTTAGGTTGTTTATCTGAGATGTTTCTTGTTTCTTGAGGTAGGATTGTGTTGCTATAAGCTTCCCTCTTAGAACTGCTTTTGCTGCATCCCATAGGTTTTGGGGCATCGTGTTTTCATTGTCATTTGTTTCTAGGTATTTTATGATTTCATCTTTGATTTCATCAGTGATCTCTTGGTTATTTAGTGGTATATTGTTTAGCCTCCATACGTTTGTATTTTTTACTGTAATTGATATCTGGTCTCATAGTGTTGTGGTCTGAAAATATACTTGATATGATTTCAATTGTCGTAAATTTACCAAGGCTTGATTTTTGACCTGCGATATGATCTGTCCTGGAGAGTGTTCCATGAGGACCTGAGAAGAAAGTGTATTCTGCTTTTTTTGGATAGAATGTCCTATAAATATCAATTAAGTCCATCTTGTTTAATGTATCATTTAAAGCTTGTGTTTCCTTATTAATTTTCATTTTGGATGATCTGTCCATTGGTGAAAGTGGGGTGTTAAAGTCCCCTACTATGACTGTGTTACTGTCGATTTCCCCTTTTACGGCTGTTAGCATTTGCCTTATGTATTGAGATGCTCCTATGTTGGGTGCATAAATATTTACAATTGTTATATCTTCTTCTTGGATCGACCCCTTGATCATTATGTAGTGTCCTTCTTTGTCTCTTGTAATAGTCTTTATTTTAAAGTTTATTTTGTCTGATATGAGAATTGCTACTCCAGCTTTCTTCTGATTTCCATTTGCATGGAATATCTTTTTCCATCCCCTCACTTTCAGTCTGTATGTGTCCCTAGGTCTGAAGTGGGTCTCCTGTAGACAGCATATATATGGGTCTTGTATTTGTATCCATTCAGCCAATCTATGTCTTTTGATGGGAACATTTAATCCATTTACATTTAAGGTAACTATCAATATGTATGTTCCTATTACCATCTTCTTAATTGTTTGGGGTTTGTTATTGTAGGTCTTTTCCTTCTCTTGTGTTTCCTGCCTAGAGAAGTTCCTTTAGCATTTGTTGTAAAGCTGGTTTGGTGGTGCTAAATTCTCTTAGCTTTTGCTTGTCTGTAAAGGTTTTAATTTCTCCATCTAATCTGAATGAGGTCCTTGCTGTGTAGAGTAATCTTGGTTGTAGGTTCTTCCCTTTCATCACTTTAAATATGTCTTGCCACTCCCTTCTGGCTTGCAGAGTTTCTGCTGAAAGATCAGCTGTTAACCTTATGTGGATTCCCTTGTATGTTTTTTGTTGTTTTTCCCTTGCTGCTTTTAATATTTTTTCTTTGTATTTAATTTTTGATGGTTTGATTAATATATGTCTTGGTGTGTTTCTCCTTGGATTTAT
>RJWK010016904.1:0-17060 GCA_004363435.1 Platanista minor
ACAGCCAACATCGTCCTCAATGGTGAAAAACTGAAAGCATTTCCACTAAGATCAGGAACAAGACAAGGTTGCCCACTCTCACCACTCTTATTCAACATAGTCTTGGAAGTTTTAGCCACAGCAATCAGAGAAGAAAAGGAAATAAAAGGAATCCAAATCGGAAAAGAAGTAAAGCTGTTACTGTTTGCAGATGACATGACACTATACATAGAGAATCCTAAAGGTGCTACCAGAAAACTACTAGAGCTAGTCAATGAATTTGGTAAAGTAGCAGGATACAAAATTAACGCACAGAAATCTCTTGCATTCCTATACGCTAATGATGAAAAATCTGAAAGTGAAATCAAGAAAACACTCCCATTTACCATTGCAACAAAAAGAATAAAATATCTAGGAATAAACCTACCTAAGGAGACAAAAGACCTGTATGCACAGAATTATAAGACACTGATGAAGGAAATTAAAGATGATACTAATAGATGGAGAGATATACCATGTTCTTGGATTGGAAGAATCAACATTATGAAAATGACTCTACTACCCAAAGGAATCTACAGATTCAATGCAATCCCTATCAAATTACCAGTGGCATTTCTCACAGAACTAGAACAAAAAAACTTCACAATTTGTATGGAAACATAAAAGACCCCGAATAGCCAAAGAAATCTTGAGAAAGAAAAATGGAGCTGGAGGAATCAGGCTCCCGGACTTCAGACTATACTACAAAGCTACAGGAATCAAGACAGTATGGTACTGACACAAAAACAGAAATAATCATCAATGGAATAGGCTAGAAAGCCCAGAGATAAACCCACACACCTATGGCCAACTAACCTATGACAAAGGAGGCAAGGATATACAGTGGAGAAATAATACTCTGTTCAATAAGTGGTGCTGGGAAAACAGGACAGCTACATGTAAAAGAATGAAATTAGAACACTCTCTAACACCATACACAAAAATAAACTCGAAATGCATTAAACACTTAAATATAAGGCCAGACACTATAAAACTCTTAGAGGAAAACATAGGCAGAACACTCTATGACATAAATTGCAGCAATATCTTTTTTGATCCACCTCCTAGAGAAATGGAAATGAAAATAAACACATGGGGCCTAATGAAACTTAAAAGCTTTTACACAGAAAAGGAAACCATAAACAAGACGATAAGACAACCTCTAGAATGGGAGAAAATATTTGCAAATGAAGCAGCTGACAAAGGATTAATCTCCAAAATATACAAGCAGCTCATGCAGTTCAATATCAAAAACACAAACAACCCAATCCAAAAATGGGCAGAAGACCTAAATAGACATTTCTCCAAAGAAGATATACAGATCGCCAACAAACACGGGAAAGGATGCTCAACATCACTAATCCTTAGAGAAATGCAAATCAAAACTACAATGAGGTGTCACCTCACACCAGTCAGAATGGCCATCATCAAAATATATACAAACAATAAATGTTGGAGAGGGTGTGGAGAAAAGGGAACCCTCTTGCACTGTTGGTGGGAATGTAAACTGATACAAACACTATGGAGAACAATATGGAGGTTCCTTAAAAAACTAAAAATAAAACTATTATATGACCCAGCAATCTCACTACTGGGCATATACCCTGAGAAAACCATAATTCAAAAAGAGTCATGTACCACAATGTTCATTGCAGCTCTATTTACAATAGCCAGGACACAGAAGCAACTTAAGTGTCTATCATCAGATTACAATAGCCAGGACACGGAAGCAACCTAAGTGTCTATCATCAGATAAATAGATAAAGAAGATATGGCACATATATACAATGGAATATTACTCAGCCATAAAAAGAAATGAAATTGAGTTATTTGTAGTGAGGTGGATGGACCTAGACACTGTCATACAGAGTGAAGGAAGTCAGAAAGAGAAAAACAAATACCATATGCTAACACATATATATGGACTCTAAAAAGAAAAAAAGGATTCTGAAGAACCTATGGGCAGGAGTGGAATAAAGATGCATACGTAGATAATGGACTTTAGGACACAGGGAAGGGTAAGGGGAAGCTGAGACAATGTTCGAGAGTGGCATGGACATATATACACTACCAAATGTAAAATAGATAGCTAGTGGGAAGCACCTGCATAGCATGGCGAGATCACCTCGGTGCTTTGTGTCCACCTAGAGGGGTGGGATAGGGAGGGTGGGAGGGAGATGCAAGACGAAGGAGATAGGGGGATATATGTACACTTATAGCTGATTTACTTTGTTATAAAGCAGAAACTAACATACCAGTGTAAAGCAATTATACTCCAATAAAGATGTTAAAAGAAGTAAAAACAAAACCAAAAGAAAAGAAAACAAAAGTATTATTTATATACTTATTTTTTGCAGATCAGGTCACCAGTAAATTACTGTTTTTTAATTTAAGTGTTTTATCTTTTACAGCAGCTTTAGGTTCAGAAAAAAAGGGCAGAAAGGTACATAGATTTCCCATAAACTTTCTGTTCCCACACATAGCCTCCCCATTATCAACATTTCCCGCCAGGATGGTACATTTTCTACAACTGATGAGCCTATATTGACACATCATAATCACCCAATGCCCATAGTTTACATTATGGTTCACTCTTGGTGGTGTAATTCTCTGGGTTTGGACACATGTATACAACATGTTTCCATAATTATGGCATTCTCACTGCCCTAAAAATCCTGTGTTCCACCTATCCATCCTTCTCCATTCCCTATGACCTCCAACCCCTGGCATCCACTGATCTTCTTATTGTCTCCACAGTTTTGCCTTTAACAGAATGTCTTATAGCTGGAATCATATAGTTTTAGCAATTATAAAAAAAGTCTGCTGTAAGTATTCGAGTGCAGGATCTTAAGTGAATGTAAGTTTTCTGTTTCATTTGCCTATACAGCAAAGAGTGTGATTTCTGAATCACATGGGAAAAGTATGCTGAGTGGTGTAAGAAAATTCCCAGCTCTTTTCCAAAGTGGCTATACCATCTTGCATCCCCACCAACAATGTAGGAGAGTTCCTGTTGCTTCACATCCTCACCAGCATTTGGTATTGTAAGTGTTCTGGATTTTGGCCATTCTAATAAGTGTGTAGTAGTATCTCACTGTTGCTTAATTTGCAATCCCCTGATGACCTATGATGTGGAGCATCTTTTCATATGCATTTTGGACATCTGTATACCCTCTTTGGTGTGATGTCTTTTAAGGTCTTCGGCCTCTTTTTTAGTTGGGTTGTATTCTTAATGTTGAATTTTAAGAGTTCTTTGTATATTTTGAATGAGAAGTCTACAACCTGGAAGAGGGCCCTCACATGACCTTGCCAGCACCCTGATCTTGGACTTCCAGCCTCCAGAACTGTGAGATATAAAGTTTTTGTTGTTCATAAGCCAAGAAAAAAAATTTTTTTAAAGAGTTCTTTGATATTTTGGATACCCGTTCTCTTGGCTGAGCTGTGTAGCTTGCAGGACCTTAGTTCCCTGACCAGGGATCAAACCCATGCCTCCTGCAGTGGAAACACGAAGTCCTAAGCACTGGACCACCAGGGAATTCCCTGGGTACCAGTTCTTTATCAGATGTATCCTTCACAAATATTTATCCAGGTCTGTGGCCTGTCTTCTCATTCTCTTGACACTATCTTTTGCAGAGTAGTTTTTAATTTTAATGTTGTTTGTCTTATCAATTATTTCTTCAATGGATGATGCTTTTGGTTTTGTATCTAAAAAAGTCATCACCATACCCAAGTTCTTTTTGATTTTCTCTGATGTTACCTTCCAGAATTTTCATAATTTTGTGCTTTACATTAGGTCTGTGATCCATTTTGAGTTAATTTTTGTGAAGGGTATAAGGTCTGTGTCTAGAGTCATTTTTTTTTCATATGGATGTATATTTGTTCCAGCACAATTTGTTGAAAACCAATAAAATTTTTTCATGCAAACATATATTAAATTAGAATAAAAATCTTTTGAGAGTAGTTAAATGGAAACATGAGTTCAAGGAGAAATTTGCTGCCCATATAGAAATTTTGAAGGAAAAGTTTGCATATTTTTAAAATAGATAATAGAAGGTATCAAATTTCCATGGTATTTAGATTTCATAAATGTATTTAAAATGGTGATGTAAACGTTTTATTTCAAAATATCAATAATTCCAATGTCTTGAAATCATAGCTACTGTAAACTGCACTTGATTAAAATTTTAGCTATCAAAAGTATGTTTTCTTTGGTATGGTAGTATACTTCCTCTACAGTGTTAGGTCTCATAATATTTGGGAAAAATAATTCAAATAGAGTTCTTCATGGTTTAGAAGTTTGGGGCTCTGGACTAATAACAAACATATTGCAAGTATCATACCGTTACAGAGATTTCTCCCACTTTCACAAATGTATTTGCAGTAAGAACATCTCTGTGTTTTCTAAACAATTAGCAAATGAAGTCTATCAAATCTTATTATATTGCCTTGAAATGACTGATATGCCAACTGAGAAACAGAAAGACATGGACTTGTCTCTTTCTCTCTTTCACTGAATGACTGAAGGGTGGAATGAACAACATCAAACTCGACCCTATACCTGGCTTAATCTGTATTTCATGTAATTTTTTTTCTTCATTAATTTTGTTGTTTTATGTCATTTCAAGTCAAAATGATTAAATAATTCAGCCCTCTCAGATTAATGTGGGAAAATCAGAGATCGAGTGAAAGAGAGAGACTTGCTCAAGTCATATAAGTCACTATATTTATCAACTTTCTATTATGTGTCAGGCACTGCCTTAGTGTAGTAGGCTAAACAAATCATCCTCCAAAGATATATTCACTTCCTAATCCTCAGAACCTGTAAATATTATCTTTTATGTAAAATAGAGAGAATTACCTTATATGGCAAAGAATGTATGTTAAGCATCTTGAGAGGAGGAGTTTTATACTGGATTATCTGGCATGTATGTATGCAATGGTATATATGATTACAAGAGAGAAGCAGAGGAAGTTTTGAGAGATAGACACACATAGAGGAAAAGGCAATGTGAAGAGGGAAGCAGAGACTGGATTTAAGTAACCACAGGCCAAGGCTCACCAAAGAATGCTGGGCAACCATCAGAAATAGGAAGAAGCAAGGGAGGATTCTTTCCCAGAGCCTCTAGAGAGAGTGCACTCCTACAGACACTTTGATTTCAGACTTCTGGCCTCCAGAATTGTGAAAGAATAAATTTCTGCTGTTTTAAGCCACCAAGTTTATTGTAATTTGTAACAGTAGCCTGAGGAAATGAATACACCTAGGTATAAAATGATGAACAAGATCCCTGACTTCATGAAGTTTAGTTTCTCAATAAATAAAGTTAGTGGCACTAGAATAAGTTAGGCTAAAATACTTTTCATAGCATGAAAACCTCTCAAAAGACAATTTCCATAAGATATATTCTTTTGCCACATTTTGTGGATGTATATGTAAGCCACTGTTAATTACATATTTCTAGATATCTAGGCTGAGAAGTAGGGTATGTCAGGAATGTTTAATGCCAGGCTTGTTACTTCCAATGTTGATAGGACCCACTAAAAGTTTTCCTTGCAGTAGTTAACACAGAATATATGGCCTGCATTCATTTATATTTCATATGTAATTAGTAACTGGCAAGTAAAAACAAATTCCATACTTGATAAACATGAACAATTATATTTTTGAAGCAGTTGAATTTATGTTCAAAAGAAGGGACAGTTTTATGAATTTGTAATCAAGGATGTAAAATTGGAAAGACAACAGAATTGAGCAGACTTAATTTGGAGATGGTAACAAAATCACACATTACCAAGGCCCCCTGCTTCCATATGGTGCATGTACTGCCCTGATAAATGTCGCTCTTGGCAAAGCATCATATAAAAATGAGTCTAAAGATCTTTCTTCTCTTGCTGTCATCCTTTATTAATCCTCTGAGGAATTAGCGGCTGTAAAATAAAGATCTGCATCATTACAGATAAGACTCCTGTTTCCTACCTGATCTATTTTAAAACATATGTGGGAAGATGCTTCCAAATCTTGCCATTTCCTTTACAAATTGGCACACAGGTATTGCATACAGCTGTGGTCATTACTAGAATTGTGACCTTTTTTCAGAATGGACAGGCAATATACTCACAGAAGTTATGACACTAGGCATGCCCCCCCAAAAAACATGGTTGTATTTCTGCAAAGCAATAGTATAAAAAAGTGCGTGCTTGACAAAATAGGGAAGCAGGTGAATTTTAAAGTCTTCACTGTCAATCAAGAAATATGTATTAAGCACCGACTACATGGCCAGCACTGTTCTAGGTACGATGGAAACAGTAGTAGATACAAGAGGCAATTATTAACTTCATAGCTTACATTCTAGTGAACTGCAGCAGAAAATTAATAAAATAAAATAGGGAAAAGGGATGGAGAGTACCAGAGATGCAAGTGATTTGCAATTGTACATAAAGTAATTTGGTAGGCTTCATGGGGAAGGAGACTTTGAGAAAAAATGTAAAAAAAAAAAATGAGGGAGCAAAACCCATAGATATTGGCAGAAAGAACACACCAAGAAGAGGGAACGAAGAGTGCAAAGGCCCTGAGGTCTAGGTAGGTCTGGTATGTTTGAAGAACAGAAAAGGGGCAGTATTGCTGGAGGTGAACAAATGATAAGGGGATAGTAGGAGATAGGGTTAGAGAAGCAATGAGACACAAGTAGGGAGTTGGAGGCAGGAGACAACCAGATGGGTGTGGTCTTATAAAGATGATTGAAAGGACTCTGGATTTTACTCTGAGTGATAAAGTCATTGGAAGAACTGAGCAGAAAAGTGATATGATTTAACATATTTTAAAACAATCACTCTGGCAGTCATGATGACTGATTGGAAATAAGGACAGAGAAGGGAGGTCTTTTAGAAAGCTATTGGATTAATGCAAATGAAGAGTAATGGTAGCCTGAACCAGGGTGTCTTTACTAACCATTATGAATCTGAGGTAAGCATAGGTGTACTGGGCTACAGTGGGTGAGTACAGTTATATCAAGGGAGATTCAATTGGGGCTAGTGTGATCATGTAACCTAGTTAACCAGATAGTCCCTTATTAAGATCTGTTTTATGGGTGTAATTACAAAGTGCCCTATTCCCCTCTCAAAAGTACCCTGGATTGGATGATAAATTATACAGTCATCCTAGTTATAGCTAAAGGCATGTGGAAATAAGTTCTGCTGAAATCTAGGACTTGGCCTTAGGTCCATTTGTATGGTGAGTTGGAGATGACACATCTTGATTTGCTTCAATATCAAGCATATATTACTTGTAATAAGCTTTTGATTTTCATCAGAATAAATAATATATATTCATTTTCTAAATTATGAGAAATAATAAGAGAAACTGCCACAATCCTCTGTTCAAGATAAAACACTGATAAATATTATGTACATAAAAACTGGATTTACCTGTTTATATACTTCTTTTAAAATACCATGTCTTAATAAAGGAGATATCCATATAAATCTTGTCATTATACAGTAGAAGCTAACATTTACTGAATGGTTACTTTATAACAGGAAATATTCTAAGCACTGAACATATTAATTCATGTAATCCTCATAACCACTTGATTCAGCAGGTATTATTATTGCTGTATTTTACAAGGAAACTGAAGCACTGAGCAATTTACTAAACTTGCCAGAGATAACACATATTTAAGTAAAGGAGCTAGGATTCAAACCCATATAGTTATGGTACAGGCCCTGTGTTCTTAACAGCTATGCTATACTGGCTCTCTAGTGTCACAAGATAGAAGAAGCAATCACTATCACTCCCATCCAGTGGAAACCAGTTTAGGTGTATCCTCCTCACTACCACGCCTTTCCCTATAATCACACAAGCAATTACATTTTCAACCTCTTTAAAAGATGCTGACTTTTTAGTTCATTTGTTTAAATAAGCAAACAAACCCCCTCCTGTGGTAAACATCCCAATATCCCATGCCTTTCTCTTTAATATTACAAACATACACCAAAAAAATGCTTTTAGGTTTTCTATTCCTTATGTGAATATGTTAGCTCATATCCATTGTTCTTCAACATTTTTTCCACAGAACAATACATCATGGAGACCCTTCTAGACCCATAGAAATAGAATCTAAATTTTTCTCTTTAAAATCTAGAATGACTACACCATAATTTAGTCATCCATTCCCTTACAAAAGAAAAATATTTATAATTCATTTTAATTAAAACAATGATGCATTATGCATCTTACCTACATTTTAGGTAGACAGATTTCTAATAGTTAAAATAATTCTGGATCCACAACCCACAGAATGGGAGAAAATATTTGCAAATGAAGCAACTGATGAGGGATTAATCTCCAAAATATACAAACAGCTCATGCAGCTCAATATTACAAAAAACCAAACAACCCAATCCAAAAATGGGCAGAAGACCTAAATAGACATTTCACCAAACAAGACATACAGATGGCCAAAAAGCACATGAAAAGATGCTCAACATCACGAATTACTAGAGAAATGCAGATCAAAACTACAATGAGGTATCACCTTACACTGGTCAGAATGGCCATCATCAAAAAATCTACAAACAATAAATGCTGGAGAGGGTGTGGAGAAAAGGAAACCTTCCCACACTGTTGGTGGGAATGTAAATTGGTACAGCCACTATGGAGAACTGTATGGAGATTCCTTTAAAAAGTAAATATAGAACTACCATACGACCCAGTAATCCCACTCCTGGGCATATATCCACAGAAAACCATAATTCAAAAAGATACATGCACCCCAATGTTCACTGCAGCACTATGTAGAATAGCCAAGACATGGAAGCAACCTAATACCCATCAACAGAGGAGTAAATAAAGAAGATATGGTACATATATACAAGGGGATATTACTCAGCCATAAAAAAGAACAAAATAATGTTATTTGCAGCAACATGGATGGACCTAGAGATTGTCATACTGAGTGAAGTCAGACAGAGAAAGACAAATATCATATATTGCTTATATGTGGAATCTAAAAAAAATGGTACAAATGAACTTATTTACAAAACCGAAATAGAGTTACAGATGTAGAAAACAAACTTATGGTTACTAGGGGGGAAAAGGAGTCGGGGAGGGATAAATTGGGAAATTGGGACTGACGTATACACACTACTATATATAAAATAGGTAACTAATAAGGACCTATTGTATAGCACAGTGAACTCTACTCAATACTCCGTAACGACCTATATGGGAAAAGTATCTAAAGAACAGTGGACATATGTATATGTATAACTGATTCACTTTACTGTACATCTGAAACTAACATAACATTGTAAATCAACTATCCTCCAGTAAAAAGTTTAAAAACTTTCTATATTCATATGCAAAAAAATTACTTTACCAAAAAATTATAGCAATTTACACTCCCAGGAATCTGCTTGATAATGCCCATTTCCTCAGAACTTGTTAAAACTAGATATCAGTTTTTTTGTTTTTTTTTTTCCTGCGGTACACGGGCTTCTCACTGTTGTGGCCCCTCCCATTGCGGAGCACAGGCTCCAGATGCGCAGGCTCAGCAGCCATGGCTCACGGGCCCAGCCACTCTGAGGCATGTGGGATCCTCCCAGACCGGGGCACGAACCCGTGTCCCCTGCATCGGCAGGCGGACTCCCAACCACTGCGCCACCAGGGAAGCCTGATATCAGTTTTTTATATTAATTTTTTTCTAAACTCAAGGGTGAAAGTGGTGTCATAATATTTATTTAATTTGCAATTATTTGAAGTTCAGGTTTTTTGAGCTGGCTACAGTGTTTCTAATACTTATAGTCTGGTTGACTTGTGTATCACATTTATATATGCCACTCTGTAAATCTTGAATTCATACCTTCACTCATTTGATGATTATTAGTGGATAAGAAAGAGGAGGGTTACTTAGGAGAAAAAGAGACATATGTAGAAAGCATAAGCCAGGACAAACGTGTTTGGACAAAGGGAATGGGAATGGAGTAAAGGTAACAAATAAAAAAGGGATCTAGGAGGCAGAATGCATAAAAGTTACTGAAGAATTGGTTGATCTGGTTACAGGAGACACCATGGAAAATGATGGCAACCCAAATTTAGAGTGGACTAGGCTGTTACCGTAACTTACAAGACAGCGTCTGCCACTGTTGCATTTAGATGGCAAACATATCTTCATTTTCTTCAATGGGAATAATTAAGAGGTAAGAAACTAAACTTCAATCTCATGACTTAATATTTTAAAATATTATCTTGCTAAAATGATAAAAAAGGAATAATTCAGAAGAAAGAGTGATGATTCTATATAAGTAATAATCTTATTTTAATAGCACTTAAATTGTAGCTGAGGAAGACACAAGAATCCTCAAAACTTTAAATCCAGTTAATGACAAAAACAAACATTACATACAATGCAAACTGATGCCTAAAATTCAGTCCAGTACATGACGTGCTCTCAATGATTTCTCATACTTAGAAATGTTACACTTTTGCTTCACCTCTCATTAAATCCTTGGTATTGTTTTTAAAAACTTTAGCATTTTCTATGAAAATTGGCTGGATGAATAAAAAACGTTAAAATTGCATATGCCTCATGCACTGAGGAGAAAACTCCCAGTTTGGGCTTTTCTCATAGATACGTCTAAGCTGACCTCTGCTCCCAGCAGGTAAACTGACAGAGGGAGAAGGAAGTTGTAGTTCAAAGAAGACCCTGTTGTGTGAATACAACTTTTGTTTTTGAATTTACATTCAGTAAAATTCACTTTTTTTGCTATACAGTTCTGCAAGTTCTGACATATACATAAAGTCATGTAAACATCTCCATGATGCAGATACAAAACAGGTCCTTATTCCCTTGTGCAATACTTTTGTAGTAAAAACTTACCCTTACCCCAATTCCTGGCAACAATCTGTTCTCTATCCCTACAGTTTCATCTTTTCTATAATGACATGTAAGTGGAATCATACAATATGTAAACTATTCATTCCAGCTTCTATAGCTTAGGATAATGTATTTGAGATCCATCCATGTTGTTCTGTGTATCAATAGTTTGATCCTTTTTATTACTGAGCAGTATTCCATTGTATGCTTGTGCCACAGTTTATTCACCCCCACTTGAGAGACATTTGGGTTGTTTCCAGTTTGGGACTACTATGAATAAAGCTGCAATAAACTTTCATGTACAGATTTCTGTATGAACATAAGTTTTCATTTCTCTGGCGGGGGGAATATCCAGGTGTCAGATTGTTGGGTCATATGTTAAGTGCATGTTTAACTTTACAACAAATGTCCAATATGTTCTCCAGACTGGCTGTACTACTGTTTTGTATTTCTACCAGTAATATAGGAGAGTTCCAGTAGCATTGGGTCCTTGCCAATACTTACCATTGTCAGTTTTGTTTGTTTGTTTTTAGGATATAAGGTTTTCAGATGTCTTTTCTCAAATATTCCTCTTTTCCTTTCGATAATATATCTTAGCAGAGTGAAAGTGTGCTCTCAAATGTATGATGTGACTTTGACCACTAAAAGCAAACCGAAGAATTTTCTCCAGAAATTCCCTTTCAAGATAAAACATTTGAAAATAAAAGCAGAATAAACAGATGAAAATGGTGGGATCAATGCACTGGTAAGAAGGCAGACTGAATACAAGTGTCTCGTTGCCCCTTTCCTCACCCCACTAACCATGAAAATCATAAGCAAGGTAACACTTTCTGCTCTAATTATTAGTATTAATGTTTCTAGTACTTCCACCAAAAACATCATTCAGAAAATAGAACAAAGTAAAAGTTATAAATGTTTTAGAACTAAAGAAGCAAGATTGTAGTTATTTGCGCACGATATGATTATCTATCTGAAAAACCCAATAGATTCAAATGTAAAACTATTAGAGAACACAAGAGTTCAGTATGGTAAACTGTTTGGAAAAGAATTACAAAACTAATAGCTTTCCTGTATTCTGACAGTAGACCAATGAAAAACATTGTGGAACAAAATGATAACCCAAAGAAGCAGCAAAAAGCTCATTAAAAAAACAACAAAATCACAGCCTCTACATAAAAATGCTAAAACCATATTTTGGAACTTTATAACCTTGGAAAAACATCAGGCAAACATGATAACCACTACACTATGGAAACACGTTATAAGCTTGGAAAAATAAAAGGCAATATTTACTCTTGGATTGAGGCAATCAAGTAGTAACTTTCAGATCCGTATATTTTTCTATTGAAATCGCTATGGAATATAATTTGGAATTTAACAAAGAGGGTCTAAAGTTGATATTTACTCTTTTATAATATCTTACAATTCATAATATCTACTAGGAAAATGCTCCTTCTTATTACTGTGCTTGGAAGCATATCCCTGCCTATTCTTAAAAAAAAAAAAAAGACAATAAGAAGAGTAGAAAATGACTCGTCCTGCCAAACATCAAAGTTAATTACTTAGTGACATTATTTGAAACAAAATGGTGTTGGGATGACATAACAGAATAGAATAAGGTCTTTAAGTAAACCTAAGGATATATGGGAGTTTATACATGCTAAATGTGACATCTCAAATCAACAAAGAAAAATAAATTTATTCAATAAATGATATTGATGGAAAAAAGCAGTCATGTAGTAACAAACCAAAAATATTGCTTCTATCATAATTATCAAAACAACCTATAAGTGGTTCCAAGTTTTAAATATAAAATAAATCGTAAAAGCCCTAGAAAAAAATTAGGTTATAATTTTTATAGATGGTTTGAGAGACGCATTGCTAAATATGAAAAATATTAAAATCAGAAATAACATGGTAATAATTGATAAACTGGACTAAATAGAAATGTTAAAATACGTAGCTAAAACAACAAATACATATATATACAAATAAACACACATATATAAAATATAGCTAACAAATTAGGAAAACTTGCAGTGTATACGTGAAAAAACAAGCTTTATCACTAAGACAAATATAAATATTATTATTTTAGTAAATATGGCAAGATACAAAAGAAGAAATACAAGTGGGGAATAAATATATTAAAAAGTAAAAGATACCAATTGTAATTAAAAAAATTTTTTTTTTGCATATAAGAATGACAGAGATTAAAAAGGATGCCAAAACTCCAGGTAGCGAAGAGTGTGCAAAAGAGGGCACTTACTGTTGGCAAATTTTAAAACCTGTATCCCTTTGACCAACCAATTTTATTCATATGGATTTATCCTAAGGAGACAGACTAATGTTCCCAGCATTATCCTGGTCACTGATTTTTTTTTTCCTTAGAAAATAGGGTGCATTATAAAGTTGGGCCAAAGTCACTGTGCCCTTTTCCTGTGGCATTTGCATTTCCGAAATCAGTGACAAGTAATATGAGATTAAAATGCACTGGGATCAAGGCTCTTTCTTAAAAAACCCTTCCTCCCTTAACCTCTTAGGGGAAATTCTGCTTTTTTACTCAGATAAAGCAAGGGTTATTCACAATGGGTTCCCTCCAGAGACAGACATTATAATTAAATATCACCATGGTCTCACAGTGTCTGGTCTGGGGAAAGTATAAATAAACAACCAGATTCAGAATAAATGTCCCCCCTCTTTTCCATCCAAACCTGTAGAGATTGTTCTAATAAGTGTTTGAGAATTAAAACTAGGTGAAACCATTTGGCTATTCCTTGCCTTTTGTGATCTAAAATCCTCATTTCATTGTAGCTAAAAGAGTATCTGTCCACAGAGTTGTCATCATCCACCTCCCTATCTACTTACTAGTCCTCTGAATTCAAACAGACTTTCTACATGGCCTGAAAAATACCCCCAAAACACTGTGTATCTCCTTAGGATAAATTCCCATAAATGAAAATAGTGATTTAAAGGGGACCTTAATTTTTAAAATATCCTTATATAGAAAAAACTTCTAGAGTGACTAGGTGAACAAAACATTTTAGCTATAAAGAAATTAAACTCAGGCTGTCTTCAAACTTTTCAAACAGTTAATTTCATAATAAACTTGAAGGAGTATCTATCTTATATCTCATTTAATCAACTTTCATGTGTGATGGCAAGTGGAAGACTATCTTAGATATCAAGATATCTAAAGACATACTATTCATGAATTTTTTTAAAATAAATGTTTGAATGTATATTGCAACTGACAAAGAGATTAGCAAAATTAAGATTCCAAAAATAGTATAGTCAAGGTAAAAAATAACGACTGGTGAGCACTGAAATTAGTTAAAATTGAGACAATTTTAAGTAACTTTTAAAAATGCAATCATTAGGATAAAGATTAAAATGTTAAGTTTAAAATATTCTCAAAAATGAACATGCACAACCACATATGTATGTATGTGTATAGATTTAGATATGACAGGTAAATGGAATAGCAAATATTTAAATAGAAATGTTGACTATAATGATAACAAGAGGTTGAAGAAAGAAACAGAATTAAAAGTGTTCTAGATAGTCTATCTCAAATATGGGGCATTCACATTAAACTATTTTATTTTTGACTCAGAAGTTAAAGAATGCTTTTGAACAACATAAAGGATACTATTATGAGAATATAAAACATGACCCTCTAAGTTGCTGGAAAACACAAAAATGAAGTCTCTATACTGAAAGTTAGAAAACCAAGGAAAAGCATGTATTTTTTTAAAGAAAGCATATAAAACAAATTGGCAGAAGTAAATCAATCATATCAGCTATTAAAACAAGTGTGAATAAGTTAACCTCCTGTACTGAGTTTGAAAAGACAGATAGGTAGATGTGTGTGTGTGTGTGTGTGTGTGTGTGTGTGTGTGTATGTGACATTGATTTGAAAAACAATTTGTGAAAGAAAAATGTTTAAAAAGGTGAACATAAAAATGCAACACAAATGAAAACAAAAGGAAAGCAGGGGTTGCAAAATACCAACTGAAGTAAAATTCAAAACATAAAGCATTGAATGGGAAAAAGTTCATTTTATATTGATAAAACATAAGATCCTTAGTATAGTAAATAATTTATTTAATTATTAAATAATTCTCAGGCAAAATATAAATAACCGGTTTATTGAACCCACCAAACTCTGAGAGATATGGATAACAAATTTTTTTCTTACAGTCACTGCCTTCAGTCATGCCCTGTTGAACCTGTCTTCTCAATCCACTTAATGACATTTCTGGTAGTTTCCACAGTTGGTCATTTTCAGTGATTCTTAGAGAGCACATATTCCAATTAAAAACTCTAAACTCATTTCCTCCCTCCCCTCCAGATCTTACTTGACCTTCAGACCAAGAAACCTGCAGAGGGGAGGAGGTATGGTCTTTTGTTCTCATAACACCCTCCCTCTCTTCTAGTTCTAGCTTTTCTGGGATGTAAAGCCTGAGAAAAGGAAATAGGAGAAATGGCAGGGGTTCTTTCACATAATTGGCTGCCTAGATGATATTTTTTTCCTCCACATGCTTCCCTAGTAAACACTGCCTGACAATTAACATTTTCTGTTAGACAGGTACTCAAAAGAGAGAGAAACAGAGAGTGTGTGTGTCAAGCTCTCTTACAGGGCACATTATCGGTTTTGTAGGGAGTTCCACAGAAGGTCCTTCCTAATGTGCAATTTTTTAACAGTTGGACTTGTCCTCTTCCACTTTCAACCCCAGATCTAATCCCCCAAAATACATTTCACAGTCTTTGCTGCTGGGGTCCTGTAATCTGGTGGTTATCCCTTTTGAACTATGGCTCAAGGTCAACTAATTTCTTCAATGTCCCCTTGATCCAGGGAAATCCATTTCCTTGCCACATCAAACATAGGGAATTCAAGGTGCTGTCCCCATTCCTTGGCCTGACATTGTTCCCCTATTCCCTTTTTCTCCATGCTTACATAAGTACAATATCACTAGATAAGCAAGTGTCCAAACAGGAATGAGATATTAATATACTTTGCATGTAGGTAGAATCAATCGCCACAAATAATCCTTGGGAACCTCCCTTCAGTGGCTTGGGGACGGGAGAAGCACTTCCCCCTTTCCTTATGGAAAAGACAGGGAAAAGTTACAGCACACCTCAACAGGCTAATGGCTCAGTATTCCAAAAACAAAATCTGCCCATTGCACAAACAACATTTATATTATATTTATATATTTATATTCCAGGAAAGGAAAGCAGCAGAATCCAGTGGTGATGACCATAGATAGCAAAGCCAGATTGATTGCTTCTTAATCAGTCTTGGAGGGAGTGTCTGGCCCCAGACTTCTGTGGCTTTATTTAAGAATGTGGAGTACTTGACATATTTCTGTCCTCAGCTTTGGAATCTAACTCTCCAAGTTCAGGGCAATATGAAGTCCCATACAGTATTCTATTATATAGACATAAAAGAAAAAAGAAATGTAGCTGTAATGGTTATCAATAAAAGAAAAATACCTAGAAAATAAATAGTGGTTCTTTTAACTTTTCTCAATTTTCATTAATTGAATTGAAAAACTTAATTTAGAATAATAAAGATCTAAATATCACAATTAATAATATTGATTTAAGAGTAATCTATGGACTATTCTAACTAAGAAACTAAGATTATACTACATTACTGTGCCCATAGGTTTTTAAATTGATCTTATATCAAGCCACAAATAAAAGCTGAAAAAATTCCACAAAGTATTCATTATACAGGTTCCAATAATATCTCTAGTTCAATGAAACAAAATTAATAACTAGGGGATAAAAACAATAACAACAACAAAACACTAAAACCACATGATAAAAATTTTAAATTACCCTTAATAACATTTAGGTAAAAACAAGAATCAAAACTTCAGTCACAAACCAAACTGAAATTATTGATTTCAGTCTTGGTCCACAGAGTTTATACTTCAATTAAACTTTTGGCCTCCACACTTAACAGTGACATAAACTATAAAAAACAAAAGTCAGCATACTATGGTCTACAGGTAAATTCTGATCCACCACACTTCTTTTTAATAAATAAAGTTTTATGGGAACATAGCCACATCCACTTTTTCCATGGCTACTTTCATGATAATAGCAGTTAAGTACTTATGACAGAGACCATTTGGCCTGAAAAGCCTAAAATATTCACTA
>RJWK010016904.1:17160-34961 GCA_004363435.1 Platanista minor
TATATATATATATATATATATATATATATATATATATATATATATATATATATATATATATATATATATATATATCATGCATTAACTTGAAGGAAAAAAACAGTAAAAACGGTAGCAACTTCCCATTATATTCAGTAAATGCCAAAAGACAATGGAACCACGACTTTAAAATGCTACAAGAAAAAAATGCCTGTCATCTTAGATATATATGCTAAAAATACATCCTTCAAAAATGAAGGTGGGGCAGCCACTTTGGAAAACAATCTGGCAGTTCCTCAAAATAAGCTAAAGATAGAGTTATGAATTGACTTGGCAATTACACTCCTAGGTATATACCCAACAGAAATGGGAAAATGTTCACATAAAAACTTTTAAACCAGTGTTCTTAGCAGAATTATTCACAAAAGCCAAAGGTTAAAACATCCCAAATGTCCATTCACTGATAAGTGGATAAACAAAATGTAGGATAACCATATGCTGGAATACTAGTTGACCATAAAAAAGAATGCAGTACTGATACATGGTACTACATGGATGAACCTTGAAAATATTATGCTAAGTGAAAGAATTCAGACAAAAAAATTACATATTATATGATTCCATCAATATGAAATGTCTAGAACAGGCAAATTTATAGAGAGGAAGTAGATTAGTGGTTGCCAGAGGGATGGGGTGAGGCTGAAATGAGGAGTGACCACTAAAGGGTATGGAGTCCCTTTTGGGTCAATGGAAGTATTCTGCAATGAGACAGTGGCAATGATTGTACAACTCTGTGAATATATTAAAAGCCACATAATTGTACACTTTAAAGGAGTAAATCTTAGGTATGTGAACTATATGTCAATAAAGATGTTACCAAAAAAATTAAGATGGGGACTTCTGTTTTCATTTAGAGCACAGGAAACTGGAAAGATCATTGCTTCCACACTAGTAATGATGAAAAGCCAAATAACCTTCAAAATCATAAGTTTTCCTGAGTTCACTAAAAGACATGAATTCACAAGGCAAGCCATCAAGTAAATAAAATTCCAAAGAGTGACATGCCCTGCCAAAGAGGGATGGGATACATGAACTGTCTCACCTTTAACAGAGCATGGGAAAAAGAAGTAGCCAACATACAGGTAGTTAAGAAGAAATCAGTTCCTAAAGGCCAATTGTGGACTACACTTTGTAATAGCAGGGTTCCTTGAACACAAGAGTAGTTGTATAGCAGACTAGTGAATTTTTTATGTTCATCTTTACACATTTTCACATTGTTTTACTATTCATAATGAAAAATGTGTTCTTTTGATTATAAAACAAATACAATGGAAGTTATTGGTTTATTGAAGAGGGAGGGTGGGAATCTTCAAACGATATGAATAGGAAAATCACAGAAGAGAACACTGGATGCCCTCTAAACACAAATAGTATATAAACACTATTAGTAAAGGAGATGCAAAATACAAAGATAATGAAATATCATTTCATATCTGTACAGTAACAAAATATTTGTATAAACTTCCTGTACCATTTGTTGGTAAGGATGTGAGAAAATAGGGAAGGGAACTCTCATGCTCTTCTGACAATAGTATAAATTGTTATTACCACATTCTGGAAAAAACTTTTGAAGTTGAACATGGTTATACATAAGGAAGATTCAAATTCACTTCTAGAAATACACCCTAGAGAAATTCTTATACAAGTGTACATGGGGTAAAATAAGAGTGTACATTTGAGAAATAAGAACATCAATCAATAAACTGGGGTAGAACAAATAACCCAATCCAAAAATGGGCAGAAGACCTAAATAGACATTTCTCCAAAGAAGATATACAGATTGACAACAAACACGTGAAAGGATGCTCAACATCACTAAACATTAGAGAAATGCAAATCAAAACCACAATGAGGTATCACCTCACACCAGTCAGAATGGCCGTCATCAAAAAATCTACAAACAGTAAATGCTGGAGAGGGTGTGAAAAAAAGGGAACCCTCTTGCACTGTTGGTGGGAATGTAAATTGATACAGCCACTGTGGAGAACAGTATGGAGGGTCCTTAAAAAACTAAAAATAGAACTACCATATGACCCAGCAATCCCACTCCTGGGCATATACCCTGAGAAAACCATAATTCAGAAAGAGTCATGTACCCCAATGCTCATTGCAGCTCTACTTACAATAGCCAGGAGATGGAAGCAACCTAAGTGTCCATCGACAGATGAATGGATAAAGATGTGGCACATATATACAACGGAATATTACTCAGCCATAAAAAGAAACAAAATTGAGTTATCTGTAGTGAGGTGGATGGGCCTATAGTCTGTCATACAGAATGAAGTGAGTGAGAAAAAGAAAAACAATTACTGTATGCTAACACATATATATGGAATCTAAACAAAAAAAAAGGTTCTGAAAAACCTAGGGGCAGGACAGGAATAAAGATAAAGACGTAGAGAATGGACTTGAGGACACAGGAATGGGGAAGGGTAAGCTGGGATGAAGTGAGAGAGTGGCATGGACATTTACACACTACCAAATGTAAAACAGATAGCTAGTGGGAAGCAGCTGCATAGCACAGGGAGATCAGCTCTGTGCTCTGTGACCACCTAAAGGGGTGCGATAGGGAGGGTGGGAGAGAGACACAAGAGGGAGGAGATATGGGGATATATGTATATGTATAGTTGATTCACTTTGTTATACAGCAGAAACTAACACACCATTGTAAAGCAATTATACTCCAATAAAGATGTTAAAAAAATTAGAGAGACAACTCTCAAAAACATAAGATAAAATGAAAAAAAGCAAGTTGCTGAATCATATCTATAGAATTATAAAAATTATATAAAGTTATAGAAACCTATAAAAGAATTATATATTGCACATGGATAAATACATAGTAAATGTATGAAACCATGCATGAGAAAGATGAACATGAAGGTCACACTAAAGGGAGGAACAGAGGGAGATTAACTTTAGGCAGGGGTAAATGGGGGGCTTCATTTGATCTCTACAGTGTAATTTCTTTAAAAAGTTTTAATTGAAGCAAGTATGGAGTAATGATAAAATGTTACAAACTGTTGTGTTTGCTACTGTATTCTTTCTGAGACTGTCCATGTATTTGAAATACTTAATACTAAAATTTAAATGAATATAATTACAACAAAAATTCTAAACTCATGAGATTTGGCCCAAATCTGGTTGTAAATGAAAAAATTTAATTTTCAATGCCTCCAATATAAAATAAAAAAGATAAAAAAAATACATTCAACTCAAGAAAATAGAAAATAATCAATAAAATCACTCCTTGGGGAGCAAGAGAAAAAATTAATGAAAATAATTAGAGAAATTCTTAAATTATAAATCAGAAAAATATGGCAATATTGATAAACATATGCAAGATTTTTCTCTAAAAAGGGGGAAAATTTAGCATGCATAATAAAGAAAATAAAAACATAAAGAAAGCAGATCACAGCAAAGAACATTAAGACTTAGAGATGATAAAAAATAAAGTAAAAGTTAAAAAGTAAATTATATGCTAATAAATGAATAAACTTGGAAAGTAGGTGATTTTCTAACCAAATAAAACTAACTTAAATAGATTCAATTTAATTAAGAAAGCTCAATATACTAATATCAGTTGATGTAGTTATATGTTATAGCACAATCTCCATACTAGTTGCCAAAATTGATTTAAATTAATTTAATCCATCCCTTTACTTTTAAACTACTTCAGAAATTACAACATTTCAGGAAAATTTATTTTGCAAAGCTAGCAGAACCCTGAGCCCAACACCTAAGAAGGAGAGCCCAAAATAGAACAAGTCAATCTCAACTATAAATAGAATTAATCAAATCATAAATATGAAGGAAATTACTGTAACTGAGTTGGATTTTTTCCCAGGACTATGAGAATAATTTGATATTTTAAAATTAAATACATATTTTACCATAGCAATTGAAGTAATTGAAGATAAGGCAACAACTCAAACTATGTAGTTTCCACAATAGGTACAGAGCAAATATTTGATAAAACTTGATATTCATTGCTAGTGAAAAAATCTTAATAACATAAGCAGAAAAACATATTTAACACAATAAACAGTACTTGTCTCAGACCAACAATAAATATTGAACATAACAGTGAAATAAGTGTATCAGAATTATTTGGGAATCTTTTTACCATGACAATTCCTGAGCTTCAGCAATTCTAATTAAGGAATTTGCATCTGTAAAAATTTCCCTGATTATTCCAAGGCAGATTGTGGAACACACAGTGAAGAACAATACATTACAGGTCCCATTTAAGTGAAAAATAAGAGTATGCCAGCTATTACCACAATTATTCAGCATTTTCTGAAAAATCTTGTCAAAGTATTATGAAAAAATGTAAATAAAATATCCAAAGGTAGAAATAATTTTAGATATAATAATCTTATTCAGAGAAGAAGAGAACATATGAAAATTTATCAGAAGTAATCAAAGCATCACTGGACCGAAATGTCAGAGTGACAATACAGTAAAACTTCCCATTTCTCTCCATACAGACAAGAATTATAGATAAATGTTCATAAAAGGTAAAAAAAGACATGTCTGAAAATAAGGACAAGACATTCTGAAGACTAGAAATTACTGCATAAAGTTTTTAAAAAGTAATGCAAAATAATGTATGATTTTTTAAAATTGAGGAAACATCCCAAGGGAAAAGTAGAAACAAAGACATGTGGCATACACATGGCTGGAGTGGGATTAAGGGTTATGGTCTCAAAACCCTTAGGAACATGGAAGTCAATACTGTGCACACTGGACATGCTGAGGACAACTACTGGATTGCTTACCAGAAACAGCTCTACCCACTAGCCCAGAGTCTCAACTACAAATGAACAATTTGACTTCTACAAAGAACAAGAGTTCTTTCTACCAAGTAAACAGTGTATACAGGTCCAGTGTTTAAGAGAAAAAACTGAGCAAAATGTCAATGCAAAGTTGACTTCAAAGTTATAACTACTAGGCAGAGACTAGGCAAATGAAGATATAGTATTATGGGGTCATTAACATTTTCTAAGGAACACCCTGAAGAAACTGACAATGGAAGATAAGCTTAGAAATACAGATTTAAAACTATGTAATAAAGGATTGGAACCAACATGGTGGAGTAGAAGGACGTACTCTCACTCCCTCTGGCGAGAGCACCAGGATCACAACTAGCTGCTAGACAATCATCAACAGAAGGACACTGGAACTCAACAAAAAAGATACCCTACGTCCAAGGACAAAGGAGAGGCCACAGTGAGACAGGAGAAGGGGCACAATCACAGTAAAATCAAGTCCCATAACTGCTGGGTGGGTGACTCAAGACTGGAGAACACTTACACCACAGAAGTTCACCCACTGGAGTGAAGTTTCTGAGCCCCATGTCAGGCTTCCCAACCTGGGGGTCCAGCAATGGGAGGAGGAATTCCTAGAGAATCAGATTTTGAAGGCTACTGGAATTTGATTGCAGGACTTCAACAGAACTGAGGGAAACAGAGACTCCACTTTTGGAGGGCACACACAAAGTGGTGTGCACATTGGGATGCAGGGAAAGGAGCAGTGACCCCCAGGCGAGACAGAACCAGACCTACCTGCTAGTGTTGGAGGGTCTTCTACAGAGGTGAGGGGTGGTTGTGGCTCACTCTCGGGACAAGGACACTGGCAGCAGAAGTTTTGGGAAGAACCTCCTTGGTGTGAGCCCTCCCAGAGTCTGTCATTAGCCCAACCAAAGAGCCCAGGTAGGCTCCAGTGTTGGGTTGCCTCAGGCCAAGCAACCAACAGGGAGGGAACCCAGCCCCACCCATCAGCAGTGAAGCAGATTAAAGTTTAACTGAGCTCCGCCCACCAGAGCAACAGTCAGCTCTACCCAACACCAGTCCCTCCCATCAGGAAACATGAATAAGCCTCTTAGATAGCCTCATCCACCAGAGGGCAGACAGCAGAAGCAAGAAAAACTACAATCCTGCAACCTGTAAAACAAAAACCACATTCACAGAAAGATAGACAAGATGAAAAGGCAGAGGGCTATATATATCAGATGAAGGAACAATATAAAACCGCAGAAAAACAACTAAATGAAGTGGAGATACTCAACCTTCCAGAAACAGAATTCAGAATAATGATAGTGAAGATGATCCAGGACCTCAGAAAAACAATGGAGACAAAGATTGAGAAGATGAAAGAAATGTTTAACAAAGACCTAGAAGAATTAAAGAAGAAACAGAGATGAACAATACAATAACTGAAATGAAAACTACACTAGAAGGAATCAATAGCAGAATAACTGAGGCAGAAGAGCAGATAAGTTACCTGGAACACAGAATGGTCGAAGTCACTGTTGTGGAACAGAATAAAGAAAAAAGAATGAAAAGAAATGAAGACAGCCTAGGAGACCTGTGGGACAATATTAAACGCAACAACATTCACGTTATAGGGGTCCCAGAAGGAGAAGAGAGAGAAAGGACCAGAGAAAATATTTGAAGAGATTATAGTCAAAAACCTCCCAAACATGAGAAAGAAAATAGCCACCCAAGTCCAGGAAGCACAGAGAGTCCCATACAGGACAAACCCAAGGAGAAACATGCCAAGACACATAGTAATCAAATTGGCAAAAATTAAAGGCATAAAAAATTATTAAAAGCAGGAAGAGAAAAATGACAAATAACATACAAGGGAACTCCCACAAGGTTAACAGCTGATTTCTCAGCAGAAACTCTACAAGCCAGAAGGGAGTAGCATGATATACTTAAAGTGATAAAAGGGAAGAACCTACAACCAAGATTACTCTACCCAGCAAGGATCTCATTCAGATTTGATGGAGAAATCAAAAGCTTTACACATAAGATAAAGCAAAGAGAAGTCAGCACCACCAAACCAACTCTACAACAAATGCTAAAGGAACTTCTTTAAGTGGGAAACACAAGAGGAGAAAGGACCTACAAAAACACACACAAAACAATTAAGAAAATGGTCATAGGAACATACATATCGATAAATTACTCTAAACCTAAATGGATTAAATACACTAATCAAAAGACACAGGCTTGCTGAATGGATACAAAAACAAGACCCATATATATGCTGTCTACAAGAGACCCACTTCAGACCTAGGGAAACATTCAGACTGAAAGTGACAGGATGGAAAAAGATACTCCATGCAAATGGAAATCAACAGAAAGCTGGAGTAGCAATACTCATATCAGATAAAATAGATTTTAAAATAAAGAATGTTACAAGAGACAAGGAAGGACACTACATAACGATCAGGGGATCATTCCAAGAAGAAGATATAACTATTATAAATATACATGCACCCAACATAGGAGCACCTCAATACACAAGGCAACTGCTAACAGCTATAAAAGGGGAAATCGACAGTAACACAATAATAGTGGGTGAATTTAAGACCTCACTTACACCAAAGGACAGATCATCCAAAATGAAAATAAATAAGGAAACAGAAGCTTTAAATGACACAATAGACCAGATAGATTTAATTGACATTTATAGGACATTCCATCCAAAAACAGCAGATTACACTTTCTTCTCAAGTGCACACAGAACCTTCTCCAGGATAGATCACATCTTGGGTCACAGATCCTGCCTCAGTAAATTTAAGAAAATAGAAATCATATCAAGCATCTTTTCTGACCACAACGCTATGAGATTAGAAATGAATTACAGGGAGAAAAATGTAAAAAACACAAACACATGAAGACTAAACAATACGTTACTAAACAACCAAGAGATCACTGAAGAAATCAGAGGAAATCAGAAAAAACTTAGAGACAAATGACGATGAAAACACGACGATCCAAAACCTATGGGATGCAGCAAAAGCAGTTCTAACAGGGAAGTTTATAGCAATACAATCCTACCTTAAGAAACAAGAAACATCTCAAATAAACCACCTAAACTTGCATCTAAAGCAATTAGAGAAAGAACAAAAAATGGTAGACTTATGCATAACATATCAATAATTAACTTATATGTAAATGGCATAAGTACACAAAAGACAGAGATTAGCTGAGTGAATAAAAACCCATACACAATTATACACTATTTACACAAAATTCACTTCAAACTAAAAGGTTGAGTACAAAGGAATGGAAAATATAGATAATTCAAACATCAAAGTAAGTGGGAGTAGCTATGTTAATATCAACTAAAGTACATTTCAGAGCAAAAAAAATATTAGGGGCAAAGAGGGACATTCATTACATAATAATAAAAGGATAAATCCATCAAAAATATATAGGATCCTAAATGTGTATGTATCAAACAACAGAGTTGCAAAATATGTGAAGCAAAAACTGATTGAGCTGTACAGAGAAATAGATAAATTCACAATAATACTTAAGAAATTCAACACCTCAGTTTCACTAATTAATAAACTATTAAAAACAAAATCATCAAAGATATGAAAAACAGAACAATACCATCAACCAACAGCACCTAATTAACATTTATAGAACACCTCCACACTAGTAAGATAGATATTATCAATATTTCCAAGCACCCACTGAACATTCACCGAGATATACCAAACACTGAGTCACAAAACAAATCTCAATAAAATTATATAAAATATGTTTTCTGAACATAATGGAATCAAACTAGAAATCAATAACAGAAAGAAAACAATGTCTTTTAAAGATAAGCATTTAAAAATTAAACAATATACTTCCAATAACCATCAGTCAAAGTCAAAGAGGAACTCTCAAATTAAATTTCAAAAAGTACCAGAACTTAATGAAAATGAACATACAATATATCAAAATTTGTAGTATACAGTTAAAGCAGTGCCGAGAGGGAATTTTATAGTACTAAATGCATACAATAGAAAAGAGAAAAGGTCTCAAATAAATATGCTTAGTTCCTTCAAGATGCTAGAAAAAGGAAGAGCAAAATAAACCTGAAAATAACATAAGGGAATAATAAAGAGAATAAATCAATAAAATTAAAATTAGAGAAAATAAAGGAAACAAAAACTAGAACCGTCGCTTCACTGTTGGCATTTTAAATAATAAGGTAAAATACTCTCTACAAAATTAAGATTTGATTATGCACTATATTAAAAGTAAATGTATAGACTTCACTGGTGACACAGTGGATAAGAATCTGCCTGCCAACGCAGGGGACACATGTTCAAGCCCTGGTCCGGGAAGATTCCACATGCTGCAGAGCAACTAAGCCCGTGCGCCACAACTACTGAGCCTGTGCTCTAGAGCCCTCAAGCCACAACTACTGAAGCCCGCACACCTAGAGCCCATGCTCTGCAACAAGAGAAGACATTGCAATGAGAAGCCCGCACACCACAACCAAGAGTAGCCCCTGCTCACCGCAACTAGAGAAAGCCCATGTGCAGCAATGAAGACCCAATGCAGCCAAAAACAAATAAATAAATTAATTTTTTTTAAAGTAAATGGAGGTGCAGTTATCAGTTAAACGGATAAACTGCAAAGCCCAAATTATTTCAGTGGCTTTGAACATTAGAAGACTTAGAGATTTTCTATATCAGAAGTCCTTAACTGGTCTATACAGAAAAATCTGTGGTGGGCTTTTAGAATATGGCTACCAAACACCTAACTACTCACATCTTCTTCTCGCCCAATAATTTGTAAATATGGTACTGAAGCTTTATAATTTTGAAGAACAATTCGATATGTTAAACACCCAAGGGGAGATTTTTCTTCATATACATAAATACTATATATATATATATATATATATATATATATATATATATATATATATATGTTTTAAAAAATCTAAAACTTTAATTCTGTATTTTAGAGACATGGGACAGTTGAGTAGGGGAGACGTTTTTCATTAAGGCAGGATAGGCAACTTCTTAAAACAAGCAGAGGACAATATCACATTTATTACACCTATAGGTGAGGATAACTATAATCTCTGGAAAAGAACATAAACCAGAATTTGGAAAGGAAGGAGACCCAGAAGCCATCTGGGGTACGGTGTGTACAACAGATCAAATAAACTATTTGTCAAGTTCCTAAACTGGAGAATAATAGTGTAATTTTTTTAATGTATTTGTTTAATGTTAGCATGCTTTCCACTAAATGAAAAACAAATTTGGAAGGTCTTAGGTATAAACTAGAAAAACATGTATGAGATGTATAATTTATGATTCAACATAGTAAAGATGTCCATTCTCCCTAAATTGGTCTATAGGTTTAATGCAATTCCTATCAAAATTCTAGCAAACATTTTTGTAGATATAGACAAGCTTATTCTAAAATGTATATGGAAATGCAAAGGACTTATAGTATCTAAAACAAATTTGATAAAGATGAAGTGGGAAAAATCACTCTTCCAATGTAAAGGCTTACATAGCAACAATAAAAAAAAAAAGAGTTTCGTACTGGTGAGAAGATGGATACATAGAAGATCAATGTAACAGAACCCAAAAATAGATCAAGACAATTATGTTCAACTTATTTTTTACAAAGGTGCAAAAGCAACTCAAGAGAGGAAGAAAAGAATGTTCAACAGCTGGTGCTGGAGCTTTTGGACACCTATAGCTCAAGAAAACCAACCCTTACCTAAAACCTCATATATATTTACAGAACAATTCAAAGTGGATCATGGATGCTAACGTAAAAAATGCAAAACTATAAAACTTTTGGGGAAAAAAATAGAGGGAATATTTCAGGATTTAGGGCTAGGCAAAGAATTCTTAGACTTGAAACCAAGAACTTTATCCATAAAAGGAGCAGTTAATAAAATGGACATCATCAAAAAAAATTTTTAATGCTCTGCAAAAGATCCTGTGAAGAGGACGAAAAGACAAGTAACTGTCTTACAGAAAATATTTGCAAACTTCATATCTGACAAAACCCTAGATGTGGAATACGTAAAGAATTCTCAACACTCAAAGGTAAAAACTGAAACAATTCAGTTTGAAAATGAGCAAAAGACATGAACAGACATTTCACTGCAGATATATAGATGGCAATAATGCACAGAAAAGATGTTCAAAATCATTAGCCTTTAAGAAAATGTAAATTAAAACAACAATCAGACAAGACCACATACCTATCAGAATGATTAAAATTTTAAAATAGTGAAAACACCAAATACTGGCAAGCACACAGGTAAATTTGATCAATAATAAGTCATTTGTGGCAATATAAAATAGCACAGCCATTTTGATAATGAGTACAGCAGTTTCTTGCAAAACTAAACATGGGCATACCATATGACCCAACAATTGGACTCTTCGGCACTTATCTTGAAAAGTTTCTGTTCACACAAAACCTGTATGTAAATTTTTATACTAGACTTATAATAGTCAAAAACTTAAAACAACCTAATTTCCTTCAATAGGTGAATGTTTAAACATACTGTAGCATATTTGTACCAAGAAATACTACTCAGCAACAAACAGGTAAAACTATTGATACATGGGACAACCTTGATGAATTTCAAAGGGAATCATGCTGAGTGAAAAAGCTAATCTCCATCCCCAGGTATATATCCAAAGAAAATGAAAACATTAATTCAAAAAGATTCATAAACCACAATGTTCACAGCAGCATTATTTACAGTAACCAAGATATGGAAGCAACGTAACTGCCCACTGACAGATGAATGGATAAAGAAGATGTGGTATGTGTGTGTGTGTGTGTGTGTGTGTGTATGTGTGTGTATATATATATATATATATATATACACACACACATATATATATATATATACACACACACACACACACACACACACACACACATATAAAATGGAATACCACTCAGCCATAAAAAAATGAAATTTTATGACATTTCCAACAGCATGGATGAAACTTAAAACTGGAGGGTATTATGATTAGTAAATTAAGCCAGATAGAGACAAATACTGCATGTTATCACTTATATGTGGAATCTAAAAACAAAACAAATGAATGAATACTAAAAAAAAACAAAACACAGAAACAGACTCTCACACATAGAAAACAAATTAGTGGTTACCAGTAAGGAGAGGGAAGGGGTAGGGGCAAGATAGGCGTAGGGGATCAAGAGGTACAAACTAAAATGTATAAAATAAATAAGCTACAAGCATATATTGTAGAGCACAGGGAAATACAGCCATAGTTTTATAATAACATTAAGTGGAATATAATCAAAGAAATATTGAATCACTCTGTTGTATACCTGAAACTAATATAATATTGTAAATAAACTATACTTCAATAAAAAAAAGAAAAATGCTGACCTCAAAAGGTTACATATTGTATGATTACATTTAAAAAACATACTTGAAATGACAAAATTTTAGCTATGGATAACAGATAGTGACTTCTAGGGCTTAGAGAGAAAGGAGAAAAAGCATGGGAGTAGATACAGCTTTATAGAACAAGGAACACTTGTGGTGATAGAAGAGTTCTGTGTTTTGATGATGTTGACTGTTACACAAAACTACACGTATGATAAACCTGCATAGTGCCATACACACTCATACAGGAAAATGAGTGTTTTTTTGTTTTTACAAGTGATGCAATCTAAATAAACTCTATGGATTGTACTAATGTCTATTTCCTAGTCTTGATATAAATAATTTGGTAAGCCCTTAATATTGGGGAGGCTGGGTGAAGGGTTCACAGGAACTTTCTAAACATTTTTGCAACATTCTGTAAATCTATAATTATTTCAAAATAAATATTTAAATAACATATAAAGTCAGATAATTGCAAGGTATTGAAGGAGCTCTTATAATCTAGGGAGGAGCAACAAGCAACAGCAAAGATAAACTGGAGGTAGCAAATAGCTGAAATGGCATATAAGAAGAACAAACACACAACAAAATTTCTGATATCAATCATAATGAGTTTACTGTACTCTTCAACAGGAAAGGGGGTTAAATTCTTCTAAAATGCTTCCTGCCTAAAAAGTTTCAGCTAAGTTTATTGGAGTAATATATATGTAATTGTTCCACTTTTCATTAAGTCAATAGCAAAATGGAATTTGCTTTTAATTTTTTAACAAAATAAAAAGATATAAAATATGATGTCAAAAACATAAAGCATGGGGGGGGGGAGTAAAAACATAGAGCCCAGAGAACTCTATGCAGTGCTCTGTGGTGACCTAAACAGGAAGGAAAAAAGAGAGGATATATGTATACATATAACTGGTTCACTTTGCTCTACAGCAGAAAGTAACATGACATTGTAAAGCAACTATACTGCAATAAAAATTAATTTTTAAAAATGTGGAGACTTTAGAATGAGTCTGAATTTAAGTTACCACCAGCTTAAACCAAATACATACACCAGATGGTAATAAAAAAACCAAAATACCTACAATAAGTACACAAAAAATAAACAGGAAGAACCTAAACATAACACTAAAGAAAATCATCAAACCACAAAGGAGAGATTAAGAAGAAGAAAGGAACAGAGAAGAACTACAAAAAACAACAAGGAAACAAGTAACAAAATGGAAATAAGTACATGCCTATCATTTTAAATGTAAATGGACTAATTCTACAGTCAAAAGATACGGGGGTGACAGAATGGATAAATAAACAAGACCCATATGTATGCTGATTACAGGAGACTCCCTTCAGACCTAAAGACACAAATAGACTAAAAATGAGGGAATGGAAAAGGATAGTCCATGCAAACAGAAACAAAAAGAAAGCTGAGGTAGCAATATTCATAACAGAAAAAAATAGACTTTAAAACAAAGACTATAACGAAAGATAAAGATGGGCATTACATAATAATAAAGGGGACAGACAATCCAAAAGAATATAACATTTATAATTATATCTACCCAACAGAAGAGCACCTAAATATATAAATAAATTGTAACAGAGATAAAAAGAGAAATTGACAGTAATATAAAAATAATAGAAGACTTTAATAACTGACATACGACAGTAATATAAAAATAATAGAAGACTTTAATAACTGACATATGACAGTAATATAAAAATAATAGAAGACTTTAATAACTGACATATGTCAATGAATAGAACACGCAGACAGAAAATCAATAAAAACATATTAGCTGTAAACAACACATTGGATCATATGAGCCTAATAGATATCTACAGAATATTCCGTTCAGAAACAGAATATACATTCAAGTACACTTGGAACATTCTCCAGGATGGATCACATGCTAGGCTACACAACAAGTCTCAATAAATTTTAAGACACTGAAATCACATCAAGCATGTTTTCTGACTAGAATAATATGAAAACAGAAATAAATTATAGCAAGAAAACACAAACATGTAGAGATAAAAGAACATGCTACTAAAAAACAATGGGCCAATGTAGAAGACAAAGAGGAACTAAAAAAACCCTTCAGATGAATGAAAATAGAAAAAAAACTTTCCAAAATCTTTGGGACACAGTAAAAGCAGTTCTAAGAGGGGAGTTCATAGTGATACAGAACTAGCTCAAGAAACAAGAAAAATCTCAAATAAACAAACTTTACATCTAAAGAATTAGAAAAGAGAAGATGGCGGAAGAGTAAGATGTGGAGATCACTTTCCTCCCCACAGATACACCAGAAATACATCTACACGTGGAACAACTCCTAGAGAACACCTACTGAACACTGGCAGAAGACCTCACACCTTCCAAGAAGCAAGAAACTCCCCACGTACCTAGGTAGGGCAAATGAAAAAAGGAAAAACAGAGACAGAAGGATAGGGACGGGACCGGAACCAGTGGGAGGGAGCTGTGAAGCAGGAAAGGTTTCCACACACTAGGAAGCCCCTTTGCGGGCAGAGATGGGGGTGGGGGAGGGGGGGAAGCTCCGGAGCCACGGAGGAGAGCAGAGCAACAGGGGCGTGGGGGGCAAAGCGGAGAGATTCCCGCACAGAGGATCAGTGCTGATTGGCACTCACCAGCCCGAGAGGCTTGTCTGCTCCCCTGCTGTTGCGGGCGGGGCTGGTAGCTGATGAGTGGGCTTCAGTCGGAGCGCGGGGAGAGGACTGGGGTTGGCAGCGTGAACACAGACTGCAGGGGGTTAGTGCTCCACTGCTAGCCGGGAGGGAGGCCGGGAAAAGTCTGGACCTGCCGAAGAGGCAAGAGACATTTTCTTCTCTCTGTTTCCTGGTGCATGAGGAGAAGGGATTAAGAGCACTGCTTAAAGGAGCTCCAGAGACGGGTGCGAGCCGAGGCTAACAGCGCGGAACCGAGAGACGGGTCTGAGACGCTAAGGCTGCTGCTGCAGCCACCAAGAAGCCTGTGTGCGAGCACAGGTCACCCTCCACACCTCCCCTCCCGGAGCCTGTGCAGCCCACCAACGCCAGGGTCCCGGGATCCAGGAACAACTTCCCCCGGGAGAACGCACAGCGTGCCTCAGGCTGGTGCAATGTCCCGCCGGCCACTGCCGATGCAGGCTCACCCCGCGCTCCACGCCCCTCCCTCCCCCGGGCCTGAGTGAGCAAGAGCCCCCGAGGCAGTGGCTGCTTTAACCCCTTCCTGTCTGAGCAAAGAACAGACGCCCTCTGGTGACCTACACGCAGCGGTGGGGCCAAATCCAAAGCTGAGCCCCGGGATCTGTGCGAATAAAGAAGAGAAAGGAAAATCTCTCCCTGCAGCCCCAGGAGCAGCGGATTAAATCCCCAAAAACAACTTGATGTACCTTGCATCTGTGGAATACATGAATAGACAATGAATCATCCCAAATTAAGGCGGTGGACTTTGAGAGCATGATTATTTTTTCCCCCTTTCCCTCTTTTTATGAGTGTGTGTCTGTATTCTTCTGTTTGAGATTTTGTCTGTATAGCTTTGCTTTCACCATTTGTTCTAGGGTTCTACCTGTCCGGGGTTTTTTTGTTTGTTTGTTTTTTTTTAATTTAAAAGAAATTTTCTATCTTAATAATTATTTTTTATTTTAATAACCTTATTTTAGCTAATATTATTCTATTTTACCCTCTTCCTTTCTTTCTTCCCTCCTTCCTCCCTTCCCTTCCTTGCCGCCTTCCCTCTTTCCCTCCTTCCCTCCCTCCTTCCTTCCTTCCTGCCTTCCTTCCTTCCTTTCTTTCTATTTTCTCCCTTTCTTTCTTCCCTCCTTCCTCCCTTCCCTTCAATGCCTCCTTCCCTCTTTCCCTCCTTCCCTCCCTCCTTCCTTCCTTCCTTCCTTCCTGCCTTCCTTCCTTCCTTCTTTTCTTTCTACTTTTCTCCCTTTTATTCTGAGCTGTGTGGATGAAAGGCTCTTGGTGCTCCAGCCAGGAGTCAGTGATGTGCCTCTGAGGTGGGAGAGCCAACTTCAGGACACTGGTACACAACAGACCTCCCAACTCCACATAATATCAAACGGTGAAAACCTCCCAGAGATCTCCATCTCAACACCAGCACACAGCTTCACTCAACGACCAGTAAGCTACAGTGCTGAACACTCTATGCCAAACAACTAGCAAGACAGGAACACAACCCCACCCATTAGCAGAGAGGCTGCCTAAAATCAGAATAAGTCCACAGACACCCCAAAACACACCACCAGACGTGGACCTGCCCACCAGAACACAGGCACTAATCCCCTCCACCAGGAATCCGACACAACCCACTGAACCAACTTTAGCCACTGGGGAGAGACACCAAAAACAACGGGAACCAAGAACCTGCAGGCTGCAAAAAGGAGACCCCAAACACAGTAGGATAAGCAAAATGAGAAGACAGAAAAACACCCAGCAGATGAAGGTACAAGATAAAAACCCACCAGACCTAACAAATGAAGAGGAAATAGACAGTCTATCTGAAAAAGATTTCAGAATAATGATAGTAAAGATGATCCAAAATCTTGGAAATAGAATTAACAAGGACCTAGAAGAACTAAAGATGAAACAAGCAACAATGAACAACACAATAAGTGCAATTAAAAATACTCTAGAAGGGCTCAATAGCAGAATAACTGAGGCAGAAGAACAAATAAGTGACCTGGAAGATAAAATAGTGGAAATAACTACTGCAGAGCAGAAAAAAGAAAAAAGAATGCAAAACACTGAGGACAGTCTCAGAGACCTCTGGGAAAACATTAAACGCACCAACATTTGAATTATAGGGGTTCCAGAAGAAGAAGAAAAAAGAAAGGGACTAAGAAAATATTCAGAGAGATTATAGTTGAAAACTTTCCTAATATGGGAAAGGAAATAGTTAATCAAGTCCAGGAAGCACAGAGAGTCCCTAACAGCATAAACCCAAGGACAAACACACCAAGACACGTATTAATAAAACTATCAAAAATTAAATACAACGAAAACATATTAAAAGCAGCAAGGGAAAAACAACAAATAACACACAAGGGAATCCCCATAAAGTTCACAGCTGATCTTTAAGCAAAAACTCTTCAAGCCAGAAGGGACTGGCAGGACGTATTTAAAGCGATGAAGGAGAAAAACCTACAACCAAGATTACTCTACCCAGCAAGGATCTCATTCAGATTTGATGGAGAAATTAAAACCTTTACAGACAAGCAAAAGCTGAGACAGTTCAGCATGACCAAACCAGCATTACAACAAATGCTAAAGGAACTTGTCTAGGCAAGAAACACAAGAGAAAGAAAAGACCTACAATAACAAACCCAAAACAATTAAGAAAATGGGAACAGGAACATACATATCAATAATCACCTTAAATGTAAACGGATTAAATGCTCCCACCAAAAGACAAAGACTGGCTGAATGGATACAAAAACAAGACCCATATATATGCCGTCCACAAGAGACCCACTTCAAACCCAGAGACACATACAGACTGAAAGTAAGGGGATGGAAAAAGATATTCCATGCAAATGGAAACCAAAAGAAAG
>RJWK010016905.1:0-34860 GCA_004363435.1 Platanista minor
CCGCAACTAGAGAAAGCCCGCGCGCAGCAACCAAGACCCAACACAGCCAAAATTCAGTAAATAAATAAATTTGAAATACAGTTGATTTACAATGTCGTATTAGTTTCAGGTGTATAGCAAAATGACTCAGTTATACATATATGTATATATATATATATGTATATATATGTATATATATATATATATACCCATTCTTTTCCATTATAGGTTATTACAAGATACTGAGTATGGTTCCCTGTGCTATCCAGTAGGTCCTTGTTGGTTACCTATTTTATATAGAGTAGTGTGTATGTTAATTCCAAACTCCTAATTTATCCCTCCCCCGCCTCCCGTTTGGTAACCATAAGTTTGTTTTCTATGTTTTTGTACATAAGTTCATTTGTGCCCTTTTTTTAGATTCCACACATTACCCATTAGATTTTTTTTTTAATTAGTGTGTGTCACATGCAACAAGGCTAAGTATTGTTAACTTAAACCTGATCTCAGCCACATACGCGGATGTGCAGGATGACAATGTCAAATGCATGTCTCACTATGGGTTGGCGAGGGGCAGGTGGCTGGCGGGATCAGCAGAGTCCAGGAAGCCAGGCTTGAAACCCCCGGTCACTTGTGGTGACGCTGGTGCTGGGCCTGGACGGTGAGCACAGTCCAGTAGCCATTATTCTTACAGGTGTGAGGGCTACAAAGGTCCTTGCCCGTCACTGCACTGAACGCCTGGCAGGACAGCAGTCGGTGGTCTCTGACAGCCATGGCCAAGGCCACGCAATAGCAGAGAATCTAGTTGATTAAGTGATGTTTTTACTTACGTGACACAAAATAACCATTCTACCTGAGTTTGTCCTTTGCAGGTTTGACAGAACCTCAGGATTATTTGGGGTGCACAGTACAGGGCAGAATCTTGCTACTCAAAGCCTGGTGCTGGGAGCTTGGCCTCACCTGGCAACTTATTAAAAGGAGACTCCCAAGCCCCATCCCGACTTAATGAATAAGGATCTGCATTTTAACAAGGGCCCAGAGATTGGTGCATGCATTTAAAGTTTGAGGAGCTCCAATTCAGAAATGCTGGTCCACTAACTGACACCCAGCTTCGGTAGAGTTTTCAGTGGTCCACATGAAAATGTCACAAAGGAAGTCTGTCCTTTCTTGGCAAGAGCCATCTTCCACGCTGACTGTATTCCCTGCCTACTACTTTTTAGGCATAAAGTGTGCTTGAGGAAGTGAGACTGATTGTGACTGTGGGTGTAGTTCTGTCTTGTTTCGTTTCACGTGTTCAGCAGTCAAAAATAAAACTTGGTTACCTATGCCTTCCATGTTGTCATCATTTTTTCTAGCCCAGGGACCCAAAAGCCTGGGAACAACTAGTAAAAGTCAGAAGTGTGTCTTGCTGACTTCTGCGCCATCTAAAGCAGAACTGGAAAGCACTATTTGTTCCACGTGAAGAGGAGAGGTACACAAAAGTGCTTGCCTTTCGTTCATAGTCTTGGAAACTCCAAGGGGTGCTCCCTCTGCAAGGAGCATCGTGCGCTGCTCGCACATAGACCCGGGAAGGCAGCAGGCCGGCTTGCCCGTGGCCTTCCAGATTCCAGATCCCACCGGAGCCCAGGCTCGCCCACCCCCTCGTGCACCCCGGGACCCCCCGCACGTCCACAAACTAGCCGATCGGTGTAAGAGGCCATGTGCTTGGGAAATGAGCCCCTCTGGCCAAAGCAAACTGGACATGAAGTCTTATAAACATGGCCCTCGCATTCAGACCCGCTTAAGAACCATCAGAAAACACCTGCATGACTGGAAACCCAAACAAACATGCCTGGGTTTGTTTTCTCTGACATCCTCTCCTGAAAACTGGAGGGCCTGTTATGAGCAGGACCCAGGTAGAAAGTGAGGACATCATGCCGCTGGGTAAATAGGAGTGACTTTCCTGAAGAAATGGAACACTGGGAGTGATTCTGGGATCCTAGGGAAGAAAAAAACGAGGGCTTGGCATGGTGAGAAGGAAAGAAACATGAAAGGCAAGCAGCATCCAGCGTGTGGGAGCCTGCAGAAGGCGGGAGCAGCCACGACCCTGCCCCACATTCTTGGACCCCGAAGCCCACCTCCCAGCAAAGGCTCCGGGCCCCCTGCGTCCCGACCTGGCAGGCAGGCCCACCCTTCCCCCAGTCCTGGGATTCTCAGCATTCCAGAGCCCGGCAAATAACAAAGGCAGTGTTTGTGCCATTTCAGAACAAGCTTGGAAACTTTTAAATGTCAAAATGAATGATGTGGAAAGACTTGTGGGAGCAGCGAAGAGGCAGAAGCTGAGCTGGGGAAACGGAGAGGCCCGGGGCGCCAGCGGGGCCGCCGGTTAACACGTCTGTAGGGCTTCGATGTCTTTTAACAAAAGGGATACTCAGAAGCAGAGAAACATCTTGAGCTGTCACGAGAGCCACTGATACGGCAAGAATGAGAAGATTTATGTGGTCCCGGCGGGGAAAGCTGGGTGCGTGTCATTCATTTACAGAGGATCTGCTGTCTGAGGGAGCAAGCCTCTGATGTGCACGAGAAGGTGACAGAACTGTCACCCCAGCCGCCCCAGACCCAGGCTCTGGATCTGAGGACACACGCAACCTCACTAAGGGCAGGGGGTCCCATGACCCGGACGTTTCCCGCATCGAAGGCCGGATTTATGGTTCGATTCCACCGCCCACGCTGGCCCCTTGACAGAACAAGGGACACTCTGGCCTCTCAAAGCCCATCATCACCTGGGTGGAGATGCCCCGTGCACCACAGGCAGGAAGCCAGGGCTCCAGCCCCACTCTGCCTGCCGCTGGGGGCTCTAGGGGAGGACAGCCACCTCCCTGACCTCAGTCTTGTCATCTGCGGGTAACAGGCCTGGGCTGGGGCGTGGTGATGTCCCCCTTGGACAGGGAGATCAAAAAAAAAAAAAAAAACAGTGTAAAGTTTAACCTGCTAAATGGGAAGTCAGCCCTTATATTTCCACAATGTGCTCCAACATCTGGAGTACTTTCATATACATTGTTTGGTTTTCTGTTGGTTGGTTTGTTTTTGGGGGGACCACGTGGCTTGCGGGATCTTAGTTCCCCAACCTGGGATTGAACCCGTGCCCCCTACAGTGCAAGCGTAGAGTCTTAACCATTGGACCACCAGGGAAGTCCCTAACATACATTGTTGAAACCTCATAGCAACCCTGCGAATTAGGAAGTCCCGTTTTACAGATGAGGAAACTGAGGTCAAGAGTGAGCTACAACGTTCCACAGAACCAAGGTCTTCAGGGCCGGTCAGAGCTCCCTCTCTAACCTCTGCTGCCTGTAGGAAATGTCATCCAGGTAGGAGGTCCTGGGCGATTTCCAGGATGGGTCCACACGGGTGGCCCCAGCCAGGGCTGAGGACCGTAAGCAGTGGGCATCTGGCCACTTCCTCGTGGAACAGCTTTCCCAGGTCTCCGAGCTCAACTATGCTCCCCTGCAAAAGCTCCCCTTTGCCTTGCCCTCTGGGAATGTCCCTCAGCTCTACTGACCTGTGAGCCCCAAGAGGAAAGGAACTGGTTTAGTGTTAATAAAAATCTGGAACACATCCCCTCACCCGATGTTCCATGCCTGGCCCTTCCATCAGGATTCCTATCCTAATTCCTGCTGTTCCCACAAACCCTGCCCGGCCCCAGCTCACTCCCACCCTGGTCCCAGAGCTGGTGGCCAGCTTCACCCCTGTTGGGACTGGGACTCCCCCACCACCCCCACGGATCACCCCCACACCTCACTCGGAGCCCAGGTGCCCACCTTGATGATCACAGGGAGGAGAAGGGAGAACAGACCCTTGGGGCCCCTCGCCCTCTATCACGTGTCACCAAAGCAGAGGGAGGTTTCCAGGTCAAGACTGGGAACCAGGATGCAGCAGGCTCACCCCCTCAGAAGCAGTTGCTATGGAGACCAGGGCCCAGGTCCCTGATGCTGTCACCCTGCCTCTCTCTGCCTCCACCCCACTCACACGCACCACTCAGATAACCAGGAACAGCGGCTGAGCTCTGAGAATTCACCCCAAGGCCTCCACTCCACCCCCTACCCCCCATCGACCCAGCCTCTCAATGGGAAAGCACCTTCGCTTGGTCATCTGCCATTGAAAAACAGACTTAAAAAAAATCCTCCACTCCCTCATAACCACCGCCCACCCCCAGCCCCCAGAACAGTGAGACCAAGGTCCCTCCAAGCAGAGAGCAGGACAAGGTATCACACTCTGTCCTGATCCCACAGCAGCCCCTGCCTCTCAGCAGGAAGGGGAGTGTGAGGCAGGCTCTGTCACCAGGCAGCCCGGCTGGGATTCTTATCTGAGGCTCCCAAATGATCCATGACTTGTAGGCAAAACCTGCAGCCACCTTCAACTCCCTCACACGGTGCAGGCTTGGGCCCCTGCAGGGAATCAGCCCACTTGTCCGAATGCCTACAGCAGCCATGATGGTAGTGACCCTGGGCAGTTGGTGCATCACTTCCGCTCAGCTGAGCAGAGGGGGAGCTCAGCAGAAGAACCAGTCCCACTGGCTGTGGTTGTCACCATGGCCACACGGCTCCCCTCCTTGACCAGAAGCCAGCAGGGCGGGCCAACTGAGGCACCCTGACCTTCCCAAGTGGAATGTGCAGAGGGAGACCACGCAGCCCCAATCCTCCCACACAGAAGCAACCACACGCAGCAGGGCAGACGCTCTGGAGCAAAGCTGCAGTGAGCAGGGCCACCTCCTCATGGCTCTTGGGAAATCACGGGTCCCCGTCTAGGAAGAGCAATGTGGCAACCCAAGCATTCCAATGCTTGTGGCCTGGGGGCCAGTTTAAACAGAAGAGGGGTTGAGCGCTCGCTCTTTTTGCTGCGTATTAGCAGAGCTTGATTCAGCTGCCTGCCCTGGGTGAGGCGTAGTGGCCCTTTTCTCCGTGGCCCAGACCCACCCGGGGCCAAGCCCAGATCCTGTCCAGGCACCTGGCTCTCCCAAAGTCAGGGTTCCCAACGAATTCACTGAAAAGTCATCTTATCATGGAATAAAATGAAGAGTGAGACAAAAATATATCCCACTCTAAAGCATCTGGTTTCTAGCAGTCATTAGCGGCTGGCAGGCTGGCAGTCAGCTCCAGCTCTCAGCTGCCTGCAAGAGATGAGCCTGTGTGTGTGGACACTGACCGCGTCCCCCAGCCGCACCCGACCGGAGGCCATCACACAGCAGCACCTTCCTGGCGGGAGCCTCAGCGTCTAGCACAGAGCGGACTGCATAGGGAAGGGATGGGTGAGGAGGGTACCGGCCCCTCGTTGGGCCTGAGACTCTGGAGGCAGCAGGCAAGCCCTCCCGCCCGTGGGGTGGGGGGCGGATCTCAGAAGAGGTGACCATACCCCACCCACCCCACCATGAGCCCCTGCGGGGACCCATCCAATGATGCCTGAATTTATCTGGGATTCTCCAGCAGCAGGTCGAGAAGTGGGAAGAACCCGGGGCCGGGTGGACCTCGATCTGCTGCTCACTCTTGTCTGGGCTCAACGACCCCCATACTCTGCGACAATAGTCCCATCTGTAAAATGGAGACAAAAGCACCCACCAAGTGCCCAGGATATTGGAGGGAATGTAATCGTAAGGAAAGATTCCAGCACAGCACCCAGCATATAGTAGGTGTTCAATACGTGGTCCTTACCATGGGCTTAAGGTGGCTTCTCCAATAAAGCAGTGCCAACATGTCTGGCCTGAAGGAGCACCCCTCCAGCCTCAGGACACTCACTCAGCACACGTGAGCTCCACACGGGAGCGGGACAGGGCCGTGTGAGGGAGGGAGGGTGGCCTCGGGGGGTCTGAGTAGGGGCAGGAGGCAGAGACCCCGCCAGGGAGAGGAGGGAGGGGTCGCCTACCCTGGGTCCAGCCCTCACCCCAGCCCCACAGCCTGGTTCCTGAGGGACATCCCGCCCCTTCCCAAGAGCTCCCCCACTGGCACTGCCAGGTGTTTAGGAGTGCAGGGCCCTGATCTTTAAAGAACCACTGCCGCACTCTGGCAGATGCAAGGAAATCACCCCAGTGCCTGAAGGACAGCATCCAAGTGTCCTTTGTTTATGAGACGCCAAATCCAAACAGGGCCGAGGCCAGGCCTGCCTGTCACAAGAGTCGCACATCAGCAGGAAGGTCACCGTGAGGGGCAAAGCAGAGCAGCTCCCTGGGGGGCCAGGGCTCTGAGGTCAGGACCGTGTGGCCCAGCAGAAGGTCCTGATGGGCAAAGGGGGGACCTGCAGGAAGACTCACGTCCACTGATTCCCCACCACCCACCCCGGGAAGCAGAGTGGACCCTCTGCGACTCTCGGCTCCCTCCTCTCAGGGTGGACTCCCAGAGCCAGTCCAAGGGGACCGTCACCAGCACCGAGGGGAGATCCACACTCCCGCAGCACTGACCGGCACCAGGGCAGCCCCTGTGGACTCTCCTCCCCTGCCCTGCCTTCTGCCCAGCCTCACAGGAGGGAGCGTCTGGGTGCACCCAGAACCCACACCTGATCTGAGCCAGGCTGCCCAGGATCCCTGCCCACGAATCTGATTTGCCGAGAGGTGTGGTCTCTCCCTAGAGGACCAACGTACAGTGTGTGAACCTGGAGCTGTGAGCCGCCCTGCCGTCCTCCGCAGAGACTGTGGAACAGACAGTCTTTCTGCAGAGAGAGGCCAGAACAAAGCTGGGACAAGTGTAAGAGCTGAGAGATGGAGTATGACTCAGCCATAAATAAGAATGACATAATGCCGTTTGCAGCAACACGGAAAGGCTTGGAGACGATCGCACTAAGTGAGGTGCGTCGAGCAGAGGACAAGTACCCTCTGACGTCACTTACATGCGGCATCCAAGAAAGTGACACAGATGAACTTATTTACAAAACGGAAACGGACTCAGAGACAGGAAGCACACTTACGGTTACCAAAGCGGGTAGCAAGGGAGGGGGCAGGGAGGGGGGCCAGTCAATTAGGGGTCTGGGATTGTAACATATCCACACGACTATATTTAAAACAGATAACCCACAAGGACCTACTGTAGAGCGCAGGGGACTCTGCTCAGTACCTCGTAAAAACCTCTAATGGAAGAGAATCTGAAAAAGAATAGACATATACACGCACACATATCCATACACATACATGTATATGTGTGCATGTACACATGGATATATGTATAACTGCATCACTTTACTGTGCACCTGAAACTAACACAACATTGTAAATCAACTAGACTTCAATTAAAAAAAAAAAAAGAAAAAGAAAAAGGCGAGGGAGAGAATAGAACTTAACAGAAACACTTCTAAGTCCACTTCCATTTCTGTGGGCTACCTGACATTTCCTTAAGAAACCGCATTTTCTACTTAAGTGGGCCAGGTTTGATTTTTGGTGTTCGCAACGAAAAACTCAGACCAGTCATGCATGTTATCACATTGAATTTCCCTAACATAACCCGACACAGGCAATACTATTCTTTGCATTTAACCCACAAGCAAATGAAGGCAAGCTCTCCAGAGCTTCGATCTGCTCCTAGACAGTCTACCTCCAAAGCCCACTGTCCTCACTTCGGGGCTACGGGCCTCTCTGCGGCCGCCGTGCCTCAAGCATAAAGTAAGGAGACTGAAGGAGACGGTGTAGCTGAGTTCCTGCTGTTGGCCAGCACAGCTATGCTCACTGTAGGATGCATGCGTTGGGAAGGAAGCAAGCAGGGGAGGTGAACGGGCCCAGGAGGCCCAAAGCTGCTGGAGGAAAGCGGTCGTGACCCCCTCTGACCAGAGCCAACACTGTGCCTGGAGCAGAGGAAAACACTCCATCCCACAGTGCTCACCCTCAAATGTTCCTTGTTCATCCCTGAGCTCCTTGTTCACATTGCTTGCTTGGCCCTGAGCATACGTGATTACAATCATCTGCTTTTATTCCGCGTCTCCAGCTTAGCTGTGAGCTCCGTGAAGGAGAGAGACCGCCTGCTGCAAAGCCTTGCGCACAAGGAAGCCTTCACTAAATGTCTGTTGAGTGAATAAAAGAGGGAAAGATGTACATGAGTATGGAGGTCTACTAACACGTGCTCAGGGAATTAAATCTGTGATGATGGGGATGGAAACAGTGAGTAGAGGGATGGCTAGACTTTGCAGTACCTAAATTGGGCAACAGATGGCACCCAAGCACACCAAGAAGACGCTCCTGAGACAGGCAGGAGGTGTGTGTTTTTTGGTCTGGGGGTTTTAAGGAAGATTGCAGCAGATCCCATTGACCGGCAGTCTGCAATCTTGCACAAATAAACCAGCCTCAGCAGGACCGACTCTGTTAATCAGGGTTCTCCAGAGGAACAGAACCAATAGGCTATGTATAGAAATAAATTTATTATAAGAAATTGGCTCCTGCAATTACGGAGGCTGGCAAGTCCCAAATCTGCGCCATCAGCTGGACACTTCCTCCAGCTTAGGGAGTCAGGTCTTTTTGTTCTATCCAGGCCTTCAACTGATTGGATGAGGTCCACCCACATTAGGGAGGGCAATCTGCTTTACTCAAAGTTCACCAATTTAAATGTTAACCTCATCCAAAAACACCTTCCAACTGACACACAATCACCCACACAGCCTTTGAGCTGTTGGTCCAGAGTGGCCGTGACCTTGCATGGAGACCTGCCTCTCTCTTGTCCTCTCCTAGTAGCCCTGTAATGAATGCAAAGGGCTAGAACAAAACCCTGTTTCCTCCCCGTCAAAAATCCAAAGTTTAGACTCTATCAGTGTGGTTTTCCCACATGCACCACCCCCAGAAGGCAGTGCAGGGAATATGACCCATGATCGTGGTTATAAACTAACTTCCTGGGGCACCATCCTAACCTGTGGGGCTTAAGTATATACTGTTTGAAGAATTTTATTCAAGGTTTAAAAATTAGCTGATAATCCCTAAAAGCCTGTGAATTGACTGTAAGAAATTTAATTGGAGATGAGTAAGTGGGAAGACAAAGAAGAATTTTTACTCTCTCAGCTGCTCCCAGCTAATAGCACAGCTAGGAAAAGCTCTGTTAGCAAATGCACTAGCTGGAGTCACGTTTACACACCTGGTGCCAGCTAGAAACCTTTGCTTGTTTAAAGGAAGTCTCCTGAGTTCAGTGTAATTGTTACAACCTCTCTACTGACAGAAAGTCCAGAGTGGAGACACAGATGCAGCAGTTTCTTTGTTAGGTGAGGCACAAACTTGCTTTAGCTGCTCAATTATTTTCTTTCACCATAAAACTGCCAATGGTTCCTCCATCAGTAAAATCACTCAGGATTCTTCCGTGTTGGTGTTTCTAAACAACCCTTCTCAGGAAAAAACCTCTAATCGGTGTCTATACATGGTCAGTGTAATAAAAGACCTTTTGCTTAAAGCGAAATCTGTCCATTTGTAACAGACTCACAAAAACCACTGGGAGGAAAAAACCATGTTTAATCATACGAGATACACTCTACTTTGCAATCCAATTTTTAAAATAAGGCTTCTAACTGGATAACATTAGTGACTTAGTGGGGCTTCTGTCTTGAAAGAAAGCCATTGTGGTCCACCCGGAAGAGAATGAAGGGACAGGGCAGCAGAGAAAAAGTTCTGTATGGTAGGGATGTCCTTCTACCACAACACACAACCTAGGCACAGCCTTATTAGGTCATACCCTGTCCCCAAAAAAAGGCTGAAATACACTGCAGAAAACAGTATGGAGGTTCCTCAGAAAACTAAAGTTCCCATATAATCCAGCAATCCCACCCCTGGGCATATACCTGGACAAAACTATGATTCAGAAAGGTACATGCACCCAAGTGTTCACTGCAGCACTATTCACAATAGCCAAGACATGGAAGCAACCTAAATATCCATTGAAAGATGAATGGATAAAGAAGATGTGGTACATATATACAATGGAATATTACTCAGCCATAAAAAAGAATGAAATAATGCCATTTGCAGCAACATGGATACAACTAGAGATTATCATACTAAGTGAAGTTAGTCAGAAAGAGAAAGACAAATACCATATGATATCACTTACATGTGGAATCCAAAACATGGCACAAATGAACTTATATACAAAACAGAAACAGACTCATAGACACAGAGAACAGACGTGTGGTTGCCAAGGGGGGGCGGGAGGGAGAGGGATGGATTGGGAGTTTGGGGTTGAAAAAAACAAACAAAAAAAAAGCTGAAATAATTACGACCAATTCTGAGCAATGGTTCTCCCCTTGGAGATGAACGTGGCTGTTGCCCCATCACATATGCTCTGTGAAGTAAAATGAACAGATGCACCACAGACCATACAACTCCAAGTTAAATACTAAATCCAGACTATAACATCAGGGACTTCCCTGGTGGCGCAGTGGTTGAGAATCCGCCTGCCAATGCAGGGGACACGGGTGTGAGCCCTGGTCCAGGAAGATCTCACATGCCGCAGAGCAACTAAGCTCGTGTGCCACAACTACTGAGCCTGTGCTCTAGAGCCCGCGAGCCACAACTGCTGAGCCCATGGGCCACAACTACTGAAGCCCACGCGCCTAGAGCCTGTGCTCCGCAACAAGAGAAGCCACTGCAATGAGAAGCCTGCTCACTGCAACGAAGAGTAGCCCTCGCTCGCTGCAGCTAGAGAAAGCCTGCGTGCAGCAATGAAGACCCAATGAGCCAAAATTAATTAATTAATTAATTTTTTAAAAAGAATAACACAAAAGAGAGACTCGACAGATTACAGACGAACGGTTACAAATCATTCCCTTGCCACAGTCAAATTGTTCTCCTGTCTGCCTTTTCCAGGGGGGAGAAAAAAATGCTGGCAATTAAAAAGGTGCAAATAGAACAAATCTAGGAAAGAAAAGACCCCAAGCAGGAGTAAGGCCAAAAGGTGCCCCTCTCTCCCCCATATTTGGGATCCCACAGTTGCCTGTAGCTACTTTGTAAACTTGAAGCCTAGGAGTGGGAAACAGGGGTCAACCTTTTCTTTCCCCAGAGCACCCGCGGTGTTTGTCAGCAAGGCTCCCACAGGGCCGGCCCCTCTGCACATCTGCAGCTGCTGGCTGCCCTGGGAGAACAGGGCAGGGGACGCCAGCACCACGCTGCCCCCGGAGCAGATGTGCTTCCTCCGGCTGTCAACACAGGAAGAAGAATGGAGTGTGAAACGCTTAGGATCTGTGAGAAACTGCGTGGTCTGGGCAGAAAATCTCTGAAAACCACTTTGATGCAAAAGACATTGTGCAACGGGGCTCAGTAGGAGAATTCTACTTTCCCACTGCGTAAAGCAGTTTGCAGAGTTACACGGGGCTGTTGGCATCCGATCCAGTGTATCCCTTTTCCAAGGGTCCAGGGAGGGTAGATGACTCGAAAGGAGAAACTGGACTAAACTCCGGGCTGACCCTCCGAGGGCAGTGGACTTTTAGCCTTTAGTTTTAAGGTTAACCCTTCCCTTCAGGAGCATAAGGAAATGTTATCACAGCACTAGTCTAAGTCCCTGGAGGTCCTTATGGTTTCCAACTCAACAGACATATGAAGAAAGGTCAAGAGACCATATAGTGGCTCTAGGCAGAGACAGGGGACAAGGACTCATCTCAGCGGCACGAGAAAAAAGGTGGAGATTGCCCAAGAGAGACAAAAAGTGAAACCGTAAGAAACATTGGAAATGGAGAGAGAAGACAGCAGAAGAGGACAGCTTAACTGAGCACTGGACTCTTAGGAAAGTTTTATCATCAGGGTTGTTGATCCTAACTAACTCGTTCATTCTGATGAGTTAGCCTTTCCCTTTTGCCTTGGTTGCCAGGAACCTCAGAGCTAAATTCTGGGTTCAATTAGCGCAGCTTTCCTTAGCCTAAGTGTCTTCCTTCCTGCATTACTGCAAATCCTTTCTGGGAGTAGGAAGACGAAGTGTGTGTGATTTTCTGGTTATGTTTCGTTTATTCCCTCATTTTGCTAACTGGACACCACACTGCCTCTGGGAAATGACCCTTCCTTCTCCTAGCCCATGTGCATGGTCCCACCTCCATCTCCGGGGACAGGAACCGATCAGTTGCTCTATCCTTCTTGTCCCAGCATTGGTTTTTAGGTGTGTACATGAGCCAAGGAGGCGCAAAGAACATTTTGCCAGGAATCATGGGCCAGAAATTTTTCCCACTAGACTTGACGCTGGAAAGAGGCAAGTCTAAAGCTGTGTTGTGACCACAAGGGAAGCATCTGCCTGAGAGTGGAGTCAACTCGAGAGGGTGACCTGCGGGATGAAGAGAGAAAAAGACCCCCAGGCCCAGCGGTACCCAAGACCCGCCCCTGCCTGTGAAGCCACAAATTCCCGGTGTGCTTCAGTTTGATCTGGATTTGTTAGTCACAGCAGAACGGGTCCAGCTGATACTGCAGGTAGAGACCAAAAAGCTTACTGGGAGAAAAGTATGTGGTGATGGCAGAAATTCTGAAAAGTACAGAAAAGTATAAATAAGAAAAAAATATGACCCCCAAATCCCATAACCTAGAGATGATGAGAAAAGGGACTATTCCTCAAGTTTACTTTGAAGACAGAGAAAAACACCATCCCTGAGCACCTTCAAATGTATGGTCACACAAAACCCGACACCACCTGGAGTTATCCCATTTAAGCTGCACAGAAGGATCGAAATTCCCTGGTGGTCCAGTGGTTAGGGCTCTGCGCTTCCACTGCAGGGGTCGTGGGATCTATACCTGCTGGGGGCACTGAGATCCCTCAAGCCTTGGGGCTAAAAAAAAAAAACAGAAAAACAAAACAAAACAAAAAACCCTGCACGGAGGGAAAGGTTTTCGTCTGTTTCTGTTTGGCTTAGGAGGGTGGTTCTAGCAAGCTTTTGACTTGGATTTAAGGAATCTTTTCCCCTTCCAAATCCAAAAGCCATAAATCTGCGCTACTAGAAACCAGAGACACGGTGTCAGAATTGCTCCCAACTCTGGGCTTGGCCCGGCACCAAAGGCCTTTTGCTACACCAGCTGAGCTGATTGAGAGCTGCCTGTCTCCGAGCAGCAGCTGGCTTTTCAGGCCAGCCCTTCGACTTTGGAAGCCGCGTGGAGGCGGGGCGGAGCCTGCCAAGCGGCTGGGATGCTCCTTTGCACGGCCCTGGGAGGTAAGAGGAGTCCTCCGGAGCTGTGGGGCTCTCGCCAGCAGTTCCCGGCCCCCGGATCGCTTTGAAGCAATAGCACCATCAAAGTCTGCTGCAACCAGTTTCCCACTAAAGCTCATAGCATGCTTTGTGTAACTCTTCTATTAAAATTTTCAAACATACAGAAAGAATAGTATAACAAACACCCACGTGTGCATTGCTTCCATTTCACAATTAACATTTTGCCAGCTTTGCTTCATGTATTTCTCTTCTTCTTTTTTAAAGTAAATTATAAACATCACAGTTCACCCCTAAAAACTGAATTTCATATATATGGATATATTTATATAAAAATGAAATGCTTATCATAATACATAATCACAACTATGTATTAAAACAGCTAATACAATTAATATAATTTTCAACATTGTCCCCAAATAGTACAAAATTTTCTTTTAAAGTTCTGTTGCTCAGTCAAGGACCACACAATATATTTGGTGTTTTATCTCTTAAATGTACTTTTTCTTTCTTTTTTTTTTTTTTAGTTGCTACAAATGCAAGGCTTGTGGGATCCTAGTTCTCTGACCAGGGATCGAACCTGAGTCCTCGGCAGTGAAAGCAAAGAGTCCTAACCACTGGACCGCCAGGGAATTCCATCTCTTAAATGTATTTTCACCCAGGACAGTCCCCTGCCCCACCAGCCCCCTTCTTAAACATACTGACTATTTGAAAGAAACTGGTCCAGCACAATATCCCATCTCTCGATTGTCTGATGGCTCCTTCACAGTGCATTTTGTTCTTTTAATTTCATATTCATATTAGATACCTAAGAAGGATAATGTAAAATAATAGCTACCATTTATCCATTTATTAAACGTCTGCTATTTGCCAATTGCTTCATTCATTCATTCATTTGCCAGTATTTATTGAGGACCAATTAGGACACAGTTTGAAGCCCTGGGGATACAGCAATGAACAAAACTAGGGTGAGAGGGGAAGCAGCCCTCATGGAGCTTACATTTTTGTGGAAGAGACTGGCATTAAATAGATAAATAAGAACAAAATATATAGTATACATATGGGCTTTGGAGAAAAATACAGTAGGGCAGGACCACAGTGATAGCAGACGGGGTGAGAAATGATGGATTCAGGATACACTAGGAAGAAAGAGACAGGATGTGAGGTGTGAGAGAAACAGAGGGGTCAAGTATGGCTCCAAGATGCTTGGCCTGAGCATCCAGAAGCCTGAAAAAACTATTGACCAGGATGGAGATGACCCCAAAGAGAAAAGGCCTGGAAGGGAGGGTCAGAAGTTCAATGTGGATATGTTACGTTTGAGAGGTCTCTGAGACAAGCAAGCATCAATGTCAAGTCAGAAGCCAGAAGTTCGGGGATCAAGTCCAGGCTGGTAATGCTACTTGGGAGCATTCAGAATATACAGATAGTATTTTCAGCCTTGCAGCTGGATGAGATCAGTTAGGGGTGAGCATAGCTGGAAAAGACACACAAGGACTGAGCCCCAGAGACTGGGAAATGGCCACTGCAGGAAAAAAACTTGAGAGTGTAGTGTCCTGAAGCCAAGAGGACAGAGGGTTTCCAGTAGAAGGGAATGATCATGTCAAACACTGCTGATAAACCGCAGAAGATAAAGACTGAGAACTGACACCAGAATTCAGCATGAGGACGCCACTGGTTTCCTTGGCAAAAGCAGCAAAAAGTCTGATAGGGTGGGTCATGACAGAGTGGAAGAAGCAGAGACAGTGAGTATGGACAGCACTTCAGAAACATTTTTCTATGATATAAATGTGAGACGAGAAATGCGGAGCTAGCTGCAGGGATGAGGAGCCAGTAGATTTTTTTTTAACATGCGAGAAATTATACCATGTCTGTGTGCCAATCAAGTTATCTGGTAGAGAGGGGGAAACTGAGGATGCAGAACTGCTGGGCAATGTCCATGAGTGGTCCAAAGGGGATGGATATCAGAGAGAAGCATGGACAGCTAATCCCTAGGAATAGGGGGAAAGGTAACAGTATGGGCACAGTAGACAGTAGGCGTGGCCGGAGTTTTAATTCTCCTTTTGCGAAGATACTATCTCCTCTTTGCAACTGAGCCTCAAAGAAGGTAAGGTCCCTGGTAAGTGGCAGATCTGAGACTCAAGCCCAGGACTCTGATTCTAAAGTTTTTGTTTGTTTTTTGCATGGTGATCATACCGAATTGGGAGGTTAAGGAGTTAAAGAAACCCTCTGCCTCATTTTTTTCAAATTGGAGTATAATTGCTGTACAATGAAGTGAATCACCTATATGTATACATATATCCCCTCCCTCTTGGCCCTCCCTCCCTCCCCACCCCCATCTGGGTCATCACAGAGCACCGAGCTGAGCTCCCTGTGCTCTACAGCAGGTTCTCACTAGCCATCTATTTTACACATGGTAGTGTATTTATGTCAGACCTAAATCTCCCAGTTCGTCCCACCCTCCCCTTCCCCCCGTGACCACACATCAATTCTCTACGTCGGAGTTTCTATTCCTGCCCTGCAAATAGGTTCATCTGTACCATTTTTCTAGATTCCCCACATATGCATTAATTTTATTCTTTGTCTTTATTATAAAAGATCCATATGCTGCTTTGAAGCAAGATTAACCTGGAATTATGCCTCTTCTTTGACAGGTCAGCAGTCCTTCCAACTATTTTTCTGAATTACATTCTCTCACTTGGCATGTTCCCACATAAAATTTTAACTTATGGGGACCTAAAACAAGACGACAAAATGCCACGCTGGTACATTTTCCAGGCTGAACTTTTTTCTCCCCTCTCTGTGTCCTAGCATTTTCACTTCGCAATTAGTGATCGGTATACATTAGAGAATCATATTTCCCTGCAAGGGGAAACCGAGGGCCGGAGCCCGGAGGCTGCGGGCTGTCTGCTACAGGTCGCCGGCCAGCGGGAGGCGAGCGCCCCCGGAGGACCACGGAGCCCGGGGACAGGGCGCGGCCAGGCGCTCGGGCCGCTAGCGGGGACGCGGCCACCAGGTGGCACCAGAGCTCTCCTTCGCCTCCGCTTCTAACCTGACGGGATTCTCACGGGGCTGCGGTGGGTCTCGTCCAGCGTGGCTCAGCAGCGAGCATCGCTCAGCACCCGCACGTCTCACAGGATGCGTTCTATCACGTGTGCAACGCTCCCGCCCCGGCTGGGAAGCTGAGCAGCGGGGAGAGCACACCGCCCGTGGTCCTCTCCGTCCTCCTCCTGACTTGATGGAGCGGGCGTCTTCCTCTGCCTGACAGATGAGCCCCTAAGCGGCTGGGATCACTCAGCCAATGGCCGTGCAGGACTCGGTGGGTGTAGGGAGAAGGCAGGAAGAGGTTTTTGTAAAAATACTAACTGGACACATACTTTGCTGATATTTGCTTCTCACAAAGACTGGTCCAGTGTCCAATAACTCAGCTGCCTTGACCCCTTTGCGATGGAGATGGAATTTCCCCCGTGGAGCAGCTGGTGGCGTTAAATCATCTTCAGATGAGTTCACCTGTTACTTCTTCTGTTCCATGGTAACACACCACCATGGCACAAAACATGACCAGCTTACAGATGCATGAAAGAGTAATCAGTGGTTGACAAGTCCATCCTTGAGAAAAACTCGTGCGTGCCGCTGGGACAGCAAGGTGCAATAGCTCCGCATATGAAGAATATTATCTATAATTAAAGCACCCCAGACCCCTTTGACAATTGGTTAAGGGAGATGCTTTTTCTAGACTTGAGAGCTCATTCTTTTCACTGTAGGGTATCTGGAAAATGCTATTCAGCATGGAATAAACTAAAAACTTTTAATCATAAACTATTTTAAACAAGTCAGAGTAAATATTGTTTACGATAGGAGCCTTCCAGGCATACTGTGGCTCTAGAGCTGATGTTTGCAGGGCTGGCTTAGATGTTTCCTGGAATGATTTTTTTTTTTTTAATAAAGTTATTTATTTATTTACTTTTGGCTGTACTTGGGTCTTTGTTGCTGCGCGCAGGCTTTCTCTAGTTGTGGTGAGGGGTGGCTTCTCTTGTTGCGGAGCATGGTCTCCAGACGCATGGGCTTCAGCAGTTGTGGCTCGCGGGCTCTCAAGCGTAGGCTCAGTAGTTGTGGCCACGAGCTTAGTTGCTCCGTGGCATGTGGGATCTTCCCGGACCAGGGCTCACACCCATGTCCCCTGCATTGGCAGGTGGATTCTTAACCAATGCGCCACCAGGGAAGTCCTTCCTGGAGTCATTTTTATCACATATCTTAATTCATGCTGAAGTTAACTTGAATACCTTGGCTTTGGGAGATGACAGCTGAGGTAACAGGGTAAAGTATAATTGAGGAGATGTCACCTTGACTATGAGAACTACTTCACATTGGTTAGTACCCCTGGGAACCCATGTCCTTTTCTCTTTCACTCTTTTTTTTTTTTTTTTTAATACTAATAACAGCCTTTTCTGTCAGACTCCATAAATTTTTTTTGTATGTGGCAACTGTCTTTTTAATTAATTCATTTAGCTTTTAATGAGGTGTCCATCTTGTGCCAGAAACCACTCTAGGCACAGGGGATACAGCAATGAACAAAAATCGTAAAAAACAAACAAACAAAAGAAAACAAAAAAAAAAACACTGCTGTCCTAAAGCTTACATCCTACCAGCGGAAACTACCAAGTTTTTAACTGTGCATCCTGTTAAGATAGGATATTTATTAACTTACTGTCCTCAAAGCATCATGATGTAGCATGACCTATGGTTGAGATGGCTCGGGTACAAACCAGGAAGATGAGCCTGAACTCATTTCTATCATTAATTCGGGTGATTCAGAACAACTCCTGTCACAGTTCCATGCCTCAGTTAATATCCTCTGGTAATATCCTACCTTCCTCATAGTTTTGAGAATTCAATGATAAAACACCTAGAGCGTTAAGAACGTTACACAAATGCAGGTTTACATTTTTTATGTTACAAAACTTAGTATGTAAAGAGAGCATTAGGTAAGCTAAAATAAGGGAACACTTGATTACTGATGATTCTTAACATCAGTCAAAAAAGACTTGTAAGATGAGGGCAGAACTCCAACAGAGGTTGGAGTACCGTTTACTTTCAGCCATTATTTACTTCTCTGAAGCAAAATCTTAGGAAGGCAGAATATTCTAAATCTCTCTTAAAAGAGATCAGACTTGAGGCACGTTGTCAGCCCTGAAAAGGAGCCCAGGAGCGAGCGTTAGGTGTCCTCCTAGCAGATAGCCTCCCTTGGAGAGCAGCTTCAGGCAGATCTTCTGCATAAAAATGTAGAATGGAAACCAGCCTTGCCAGCCCAAGCTGTTCTGATTTGACCAAGCTCAAGGCCACCATGGATGAGGCGACAGCAGAGGTCAGCGGCCTCTGAGGTGTCTCTGTGTGACTCTCCAATACAGGACAATCCAGAGCCTCCCTCAGGAGGTATGATGAACGTGAGATGCACAGAGAAGACGAGACACAAGACGCATCCTGAAGATGCGCTGTCTAGGCTGCTGAGGCCTGTGGTGCGTCCCAGATGAGGAGGGATCAATGGAACTGAGTGGCAAATCCGCCGCGCACCTTCCTGCCCCCTCCCAGATGCCTTGGTGCTCTAAGCTTCCCCACCTCCCTGCCTGCATCCTGACCGTTAACCCCATCACCTCGAGGCTTCACAGGGAATGATTTTTCCTTTTTCATAGGAAACAGGTCGAATATTAATTCTGTCTATTTTTCTTAAGCAAGTACAGTAAGATCTGTATGACCTTCTGCAGGAGAGAAGTTACATGTGGCAGAAGAAAGGGCCTGTAAATCCTGCAAATTTCCAGTTCAAAGTCTTTTATTTAGAAAGCATACTGGCTGGCCAATTTGTGTTTCTACTGACCATCAAGAGAAATACACGCTCTCTCAGAGGCCCAAATGTAAGGACTATGGGCCAACGATTTCTCCGCGAGGAAATTAAGCGTCAGGACACCTCCCCTTCCACCTCTTCATCTCCATGCAAATTTAGTGTGAGCCTCAGATAAATATCTGTGCCTGTTCTCAAAATCAAGGAATATTTGGGTGCAAGAGCATTAGGAAGAAATCTCAAGTTTAACCGAGACCTGAAAGCATTAACAGAAATATCTGAATTTTGCTTGGCATTGTCTTTGATAAAATCAAAGGGTAGTAAAAACACTTAGGCTGACCTCTCATCCCATCCTGAAACTTCTGTTTAATTATAAGAATCAGTGCAAGGCCTAGCCCAGAAAGGAAAGCCATCTCTAATTTTGTCAGGCGCTAGAATATTTTAATTCAGGTCAAGTTAACGAGTCCATCCTCTTTGATTTCAGTTCCGTAAATATTTACTATCTACCTACTGACAAGCCAGCGTAGATACGCAGGAGCCAAATAAAAATGAGATCTAGCTCTTATGTCAAGAAAACTCCTGGTCTATCAGGAAAGAAAGCTTATAAGCAAATGATTATAATATGTCATTTCACCTTTTGTCCATTTTACTGATGAGGACCCAAGACTCAGAAAGTATTCCTAAGTAATGAAGTACCCAAGAAATTAAAGGACCTACCATCAGACAGCCAGTACATGACAAACCACAATACCTATGACTGAGACTAGAGTCACTCAGATTATTATAAGTAGTAATATTATTTAAATAGAGCTTGCTGAATGTCTAATGTAGTACCTAGGAAGTTAAAGAAAATTTGGAAAGTCTTGTCTTTCATCACAAACGTTTAGTGAGGGCATGGTCATTTTAGCTAGCGTTTTTCCTGAATATAAAAGTGAATTTCAAAATGAGTCATCTGTGAAAGTACGTAGGTTAGATTCCCAGTCTTCCAAGTCCCCTGGACTGTGCGCAAAGCGCTTCTTGCTCAAAGGATAGGGAAAAAACAAAACGAAACAACCCTGTCCTTTCAAAGGCATTGGGCAGAGTATGGACTGTCCACAGAATAACTAATTTAAGTGATAACTACACATAATTCACCCCACATTTGACAACCTTTCAATGAAAGGATAACAGTTTGGAATGACTCTGAGTGGCTTTTTTTAATCTTATAAATGCTACTTCCATGGCTGCCAGATTTGCTTAAAAAATTTTGGGGGGGCTTTTGTTAAGCCAGGAGGTTGTCAAGACATATGAGAAAAACTAAATAGATATGTTCCCTTCCATTCTCAAACTGTGTTACTTCTAACCCAGTGACTTAGTAATCAGCAGCTTTTAAAATAGACCTCATCACTCCTCACAATCATGTGCTTTTTTCCTTCCACTTACCCTGCATGTGTTGTAATGTCAAAGAATCTTATATTAATATCATTGTGAAAAATTCCCAACTAACTTTTGCCCATTTGAATCTCCATTCATCCATTAAATATTTACTAAGCATTTAAGTATGCTTTATGCTGGGAAATCCAATGGTCAGTAAGACATACGTCCTTAGGATTAGGAGTGGTCTAGTGGGAAAGAGGGCCAAGTTACCAAGAAATTACAGTAATCTTGGTAAATGCCATGGTTAAGAATATCCCAGGGTTCTACAGAATCTCCAGCAAAGGGCACCTACCCCTGCACTTAGGAAGCCTTCACTAATTCTCTCTCAACCTGATGGTAAAGTCAGTGAAGGCAGGGACTATTTTGTTTATCCAGAGATCCTTGGTGGTTAGCACAGGGCACATATCATGTGCAAAAGTCCTGAGGCAATAGATAGGATCCTAGCTGCAGAGGAAGGTACTTCTGGGGGAAGTCAGTTCAGTTTGACCAGAACTTCTGTTTCTGTGTGTTTGGGAGGGGAGGAGGACATGTGACGAATGACGTTAGAGAGTTAATTACTCAGGTCAGATTATAAGGGGCTTGGATGCTACATGAGGGACAAAATGTTTCCCAACAATTCCTTAGGCAGCAGGATGGATCAGAGGGGATGAGGCTGTACAATAACTATATATAGATCAATGACTCAAGAGAGTGACAGTGAGGTCAAGAGAAGTGAATGGATTAGGGACATAGTAAGAAGAGGAGAGGTGAGACTTCCCTGGTGGCGCAGTGGTTAAGAATCCACCTGCCAATGCAGGGGACACGGGTTCGAGCCCTGGTCCGGGAAGATCCCACATGCCGTGGAGCAACTAAGCCCGTGTGCCACAACCACTGAGCCTGCGCTCTAGAGTCCGTGAGCCACCGGTACTAAAGCCCGCGTGCCTAGAGCCCGTGCTCTGCAACGAGAAGCCACCGCAATGAGAAGCCCACACACCGCGAGGAAGAGTAGACCCCGCTCACCGCAACTAGAGAAAGCCCGCGCGCAGCAACCAGGACCCAACACAGCCAAAAATAAATAAATAAGTTTAAAAAAGAAGAGGAGGGGCAGGTTTGGGCACTGATGGAATGTGGTGAGCAGGAAACAGCCGGGCAGAGGGCAGTTCAGAAGGAGCAGGTTCGGCGGAATGAAGTCAACTCGAACATGTCATCGGAGGTGACTGTGCACATCTGCATGATGCTGGGCAAGCAGGCAGCCACACCCGCCTGAGCTCAGGAGGGGCTCACTGGGTACAGGCGCCACTCAGCCACGGAGAATGAAGTCACCCAGGAAGGAGGGAGAATCTCCAGGAAAGAGACGCCAAGAGAGGAACACGTTCTGGCAGAGGTTCACTCCCAGCCCTGAGCCCCAGACCTCTGGCCCTCACCCAACTTCATCCCAGACCCCCAAGATGATCTGCTCTCCAAACTCTGCTCCCACTTATCTGGTCCAGTCTGTGACGGGAGCTCAGAAGTCATGGCAACCTTCCCAAAGCATTACCTTTATGTCAGTAACTTGGGAGATGGCAGAGATTTTTATTTTTATCTTAGACCTTGCAAAATTATAAAGCAGAAAGAACACCAAAAAACCTCTCGTTTTTTAAAAAAGATGTTAAGATTTCAATGATGTGTTGTGCTTTCAACTCCTCAGGCTCTGTATTCTCACAAGACATAGGCATCCATTCCACGCACAACTTCAATGATATAGTGGCCATTCGGTCCTGTTTGCTCATCGTGTCTCTCATCGTTGGTGAAAAGTACCCCCATTCTTTAAAAACATTAAAAAAACCAAAAACACCCCAGTCCTCCTCCTTTATCCTATCAAATAGGTAAGGCAGCCAAGTACAGTGCAAGTTACCCTTAATTCAAGTCCTGAATCTCACAGTGAACTAATCTTCAACAAAGGTGCTGAGGATACACAGTAACAGTCTCTTCAATAAACGGTGTTAGGAAAACTGGGTATCTACATGTAGAGAATGAAACTGGACCCTTACCTTATACCATATGCAAAAATCAACTCAAAATGGATTAAAGACTTAAATGTAGACTGGAAACTGTAAAACTCCTAGAAGTAAAATTAGGGGAGAAGTCCCTCAACATCAGTCTTGGTGATGATTTTTTTTTTTTTTAATTTGAACCAAATGTACAAACAACAAAATAAATAAATAAATAAATGGGACTACATCAAACCAAAAGCTTCTGCACAGCAACGGAACAAAATGAAAAAGGCAACCAACGGAATGGAAGAAAATATTTGCAAACCATGTATCTCATACGGGGTCAATACCCCCCAAATATAAGGGAATTCATACAATTCAATAGCAAAATAACAATGACCCAGCTTAAAAATAGGCAAAGGGCTTAGACAGACATTTTTTTCTAAAAAAGATAACCAAATGGCCAACAAGTATATGAAAAAGCACTCAACATCACTGGTTATCTGGGAAATGTGAATCAAAGCCACAGTGAGTATCACACCTGTTAGAATGGCTTTCATCAAGAAGACAAGAGATAACAAGTGCTGGCGAGGACATGAAGAAAGGGGAACCCTCGTGCACCATTAGTGGGAATGTAAACTGGTGCAGCTACATGGAAAACGGTATGGAAATGCCTCAAAAAATTAAAAATAGTACTACATGATCAAGCAATCCCACTTCTAGGTAATAAGCCCAAAGGAAATGAAATCACTATCTCAAAAAGGTGTCTGCGCCCTCAGGTTCATTGCCGCATTATTCACAAGAGCCAAGATAAGGGAATAACCTAAGTGTCTGCCAGTGGATAAATGGATAAATGTGATACACACTTTATAAAAGGAAATTCTGCCATTTCCAACAACATGGATGAATTTGGAACATTAGACTAAGAGAAATAAGCCAGACACAGAAAGACAAATACTGCATGATCTCACTTATATGTGGAATCTAAAAAAACCAAAACTCATAGAAACACAGAATAGAATGGTGGTTACCAGGGGCTGGGGGACAGGGAAAAAGGGGAGGTGTTGGTCAAAGGGTACAAACTTTCAGTTATAAGATGAATAAGTTCCAGAGATCTAACATATCTCATGGTGACTGTAGTTAATATTTACCTGAAATTTGCAGGGGGTACTCACACAAGAAAAGGGAACTATGTGAGGTGATGGAGATGTTAACTAGCTGGACGGTGGTAACTATTTCACAAGGGCTACAGACATCAAATGTCACACCGTACATCTCATATATTTAATTTAATATACATACACAATTTTTACTTCAATAAATCCTGAATCTTCCACTTACCATGCAACACTGGGCACACCCTGTAAGGCTGTAAGGAGTGGCAAGTTAATACGTTCTAGAGCTCAGGGAGTGTGACTGGCATCATGCACATGTGCCTGGAGCGGCCAGGGCCCAGAGCTCCAGCCTCCTCTTTAACTCTGTTTGTAGAAATGACACAAGCCCAGTGAGAAGCAGAGATGGAAGGAGCTGTCCTGGTGTGGAGATCCTTGTGCTAATCATAAAGGTCTTCACGAGGAGCTAACAAATGCCACTATTTCTCAAGCTTATTCAACTTATTTCTATACTTGCTACTAGGGTCCTAATTAATACAGGGAATTGCAAAGGAAGCTTTTATAAACCACTGCAGTGCTCTCTGGGAATGGGGTATGGATAAAATTGGTCTATAAGGAATTCCATAGCAGTCCAGTGCTTAGGATTCCACACTTTCGCTGCCGAGGGTGCAAGTTCAATCCCTGGTCAGGAAACTAAGATCCCACAAGCCAAGCACTGTGGCCAAAAAAAAAAAAAAAAGAGGTCTAGAAAAGAATCAGTCTCTGCTGACAACCAAAGTTGTCCTCTTCAAATGGTGAGTAGGTTGAGCAAATTGCATGTGTGACGTGAACACTGTCCAAAGGTCACTGAGTGAGCATGTTCAGCCTCTCCGGGGACTAGTCTGGTGTATTACTCTGGGTAAACTGAGACAGGCTCTGGTTTTATAACTTCAACGATGCCCACTCAACCAAGGAACAAACTGAAAGGCCAGCTCAGTCTACTTTCTTACGTGACAAAAGGCAGAGAATACCTGGATTTGAGGACTTCGGTGAACTTCCAGGGGGATGCAGTTGCTCTGGCTCTGTCTCTGAATGTGCAGAGCACACACGGGCACACGACTCCCGGAGACGCATGCTGAGTGCCAGCCAGCACTCCACTTCTCAGATCAAGCTCCAGCTTCACCACAGCCTCTCGTCCCCGTTTTCTCCCCTTCACTCCCCACCTCCAGCTCCTTTGTCAGTATTATGTCAAAGTACTTGACTCCCTTATCAACATTAGTGGAAATTAAACAAGGATTTAGTACCTCCAAAATTATATTATACAGTTTATTATGTAATTTAAATACACAGTATAGTTAGCATTTTTAAAAATCTCTCTATATATAAACATTATATATATATATATATATGATGCTCCAGAAAACCTGAATCTAAAAAGGGAGAAAATCCACTTGATTCACTCAGACATAAATGTGGAGTAAAAACTTTAAAACTCACAACTTACATGCTTAGGGAATGTGATTTCTGTTTAGCTGACCTGTCTAGTCGATGGGTTATTTTCTGAAAAAAATTACTAAAATGCATTTTTTTTAATGGCCTGGCCTATCTTGAACATAAAGTCTGATAACTGATGGTCTGTACTGGGAGTTCCCAAATAATTACATTCCGCTACAGTCGGCAGATTTTTTTAAGCACATGTCTCACTTTCAGAGCGCTACATACATCATCTGTGATCTTATCACAGCTGGTGTTCTCTAATAAGGATTTCCTATTCACATTTTCCACTTCACCACTGAGCGTCACTGTCTGCGTCACATTCATGACCCGAGACCAGCAACATCACCAAAACCAGGGAACTTGCTAGAAATGCTGATTGATACGTGTTGCTGGCCCAGCAATCTGCTTTAACAAGGCTTCCATCAGAATCAGATGATTCTGATACATGTAAGGCTGGGAAAACACTACTACAGAATCCTCACCTGTTGACACTAAAGCAGGGGTTCTTAACCTGGGATCTGTGATCCCCCTTAAGTCAAAGGCAAGTGTGCATTTTCCTGGGAAGAAGCTGCAGAGCTGTCAACTTTCTCAAAAGGATGGTAACCAAGAAACTTGATTCTACGTTTAATCATCAAATTCAGCAGAATTCACTTCTGCAGACATACACCAAGCCAAAATTTTCTCCAAGCCCTTTAATATCACTTAAGCAGCTGAGGCACAAGCAATAATAAAACTGCATTTTTTACGTTACAAGAAAGGAAATTTTGTGTTATCTGCATGATACACCAATTTTCTGAAAAATCTCTTCTGCATTGACATTCACACACCCTCTGGTCCATAGGCTGAGTCAACAAGGTCAGAAAGGCAGGCAAGGTCTTCCCTGGTGGCGCAGTGGTTGAGAGTCCGCCTGACGATGCAGGGGACGCGGGCTCGTGCCCCGGTCCGGGAGAATCCCGCGTGCCGCGGAGCAGCTGGGCCCGTGGGCCGTGGCCGCTGAGCCTGAGCGTCCGGAGCCTGTGCTCCGCGGCGGGAGGGGCCACAGCAGTGAGAGGCCCGTGTACCGCAAAAAAAAAAAGAAAGAAAGAAAGAAAGAAAGGCAGGCAAGATGAGAAACCATCAAGTTTACTGAGGAGGAAAAGGGCTCAAATGTTTACCGACTGCCCACCACACACACTGTACCAGGTTTTACACACTTTACAGAAGCGAGGTGTGAACCTAAGTTCTATTTATCTAACAGAACAGCGCTGATACTGCCAGGTAAGCCCCCGTTTTGTGCTCTTGAAGTACAAACTGGAGACGACAGCGGAGAAGCACCTGAGCTCACCCTCTCTCACGAGCACAACAAAATGACAACCAACTGCTGAACAACCGTCGATTAAAACGACTGGCAGCTACCAGAAGAAGACATTCTACACCCCAGGACATAAAGAAGAAAGCACGAGGTCGGAGGGGCGCCCTCTCGCCACCATCAAGTCCCACACCACGCGAGCGGGCGACCCCAGCTAGAGGACACTTACATCGCAGAGCCTCGCCCCCGCGTGAGCGCGGAGCCCCATGCCAGGCTCCGCAGCCAGGCCGTCTAGCATCGGGAGGGGCTCCCAGCATTTGGCTGTGAAGGCCGGTGCGGCTCGATCGTAGGAGCCCCACAGGACGCGGGGAACGAAGAGGAGACTCCGCTTCGGGAGGGCGCACGCAAACTCCCTCGCGTGACAACGGCATGACTGCACAGCAGCCTGAGCCCAACCTACCTGCGGGTCTTGGAGGGTCTCCTCGGGAGTAGCGGGCGTCTGCAGCTCTCTCTCGGGTCATAAATGCTGCTGGCAGACATTTCGGGTCCTTGGTCCCGGAGACCTGGTCCCACCCAATAGCCTGCCCTCTCCAGCGCCGGTTCGCCTCAGGCCAAAGCACCCGCAGGGCGGGCACCCAGCCCCACCCATGAGCAGACAGGCCGCCTCGACGGGAGCCCAGGCCACCTCCACACGCCACTTGGCCTAGACCCAGCTCCGCCCACCAGCGAGCGGGCACCAGCCCCTCCCCTTCCGGGCACCGGCAGGAAGCGCGCACAAACCTCTAGACCAGGCTCGGCCACCAGGGGGCAGACGGCAGCGGCCGGGAAACTACTGAGTCTGCAAACACAGCTCACTACCTACCCTAGTCCTGTACTGGGACACACAGTACATCTCCCACCGAGAGCCACTTCTCCCAGGTCGAGAAACGTAACTACGCTAGTACGTATGGGTTGACAGAGGCTGATGCAAAGACAGCACACGCAGAACCGGAAGCCAGAGGCACGAGGGACCATGAGGGTGCCCGCGACTCCGAAGGCAAGGCCTGGAGTTTTCACAGATGTGGAACTGGTGAATTTATACAGGTATGGTGAATTTCGATATAAATTTAGTAGTAAAGTGGAGACAGCCAATCTCCTGGAAAGAGCACAAGTAATGACTGCAAAGATGATCCAAGAACTCAGGAAAAGAATGGATGCACAGTGCGCGAAGTTCCAAGAAGTTTTTAGCAGAGTTAGAAAACATAAAGACCAACCAAGTAAGAGTTGAAGAATTTAAGCACAAATTGTGGAACCAAAACAACAGATCTCTGCCCAAGGAGGCATGCCAATGTGCACTAACATTTCCATTTCCAAAGACCTAAGTATGCTGCAACATTAGCACATGGGAACAACCAAGCTATTATCACTCTACTTAAATCTTGGGTTGAGCACCATTCGGCCAGCATCCCCACCGCCTGGTTCCATCACTGTGTAAAACTTTAGATGGTAAACAGTGTTCAGCAATTACTCGTCTAGACGGAAAAAACTTTTTTGGTATTGGTTGTTGTTTTTAACACAACATAGCTAGCTTTCAAAAGTGGTACCTAATTTTAAAGCACCAAAGCTGTCACTCAAATAAGATGTACTTGGCATAATCAGCTCTAAAGTAAAAATATCGCTACCTTCAGTAAGCATTATCGCTGATTATTTCTCAGAAAGCCAAGTGATACCCAGCTTGGGCTGCACTACAGTTCACAAGGGCACATAGTCTTCATTCCCTCCTAAAATAAACCTAAGCTGACCCCTCACAGTCCTCCAGACAGTCCTTAAGTTTTCCTGGGTCCATTCCTCTCTTGCCAAGCTGTCTGCCCCTTGCTCTTTCCCCACCTACAATCCCTCTGGCTGCCCCAAGTCCATCCCCAGTCTGGGAAGATGCAGGACAGAAGAGTGTTTCCTAGCTGCACGGTCAATTACTGACTAATCACCACTACACTATTTTGGATTTGGGATCCTACTAGGAAAATGAACCTACCAACACATGTTTGAACTGGTCACCCCACTCCACCTCACCCACCAAAAAGCATGCAGGCTTGTCACTGGAAAAAGCACACTATTTATGGTTCAGGATCACCAACCTGGAAGGTTCCTGAGGAAGAGTCCTTTAATGAGCAAGGGACCAAGTCTGATGATCTTATTTTACAGATGAGAATACTGGACTTGAGATGTCACGTGGACTTGCCCAAGGCTGGCAGCTATCCAGAGGGAGAAACTAGAACCATACTCCAAACTCTTCCCACTAAATCCCAACCACCACAAAACCCTGCAGTTAAAGTTTTTAAGAAAAACAAAATGTCTAATACACAGAAAAGGTCTCTCTACATTCAGACAGAATAAAGGCAACCGGTACAACGAGAAATGCTCAACAAACACCACTAAGTACCAAGGATCTTTATTCTCAGGTCTGATACTGAATCTGTGGCTGCAGATAATGTCACTATTTTGAGAATAAAAGGTCCCATTATCTTCATTCTTTGCAAGTCTTCAGCCACAAAGTTATACCTTAATCCCATAACAAGATAAGTGAATCAGGCTGGAAGGGGATTCAGGAGGTACACTGACGATAAAAGCAAAGGGGAACACACACTTTTACAAGCATATTGTCCCAGTTACCTTGAAGGTTAAACCAGATTAATTTACAAAAGTAGTGACAGAACCATGATTTTTCAGTGAAAATCAATACAAGTTATACCTTTTAAAAAAAAAATCAATTCAGAAATACTAAGTCAGGCAAGCATGCAAAATTCAGAGTATTAAAAAATGCAAGGGCTGGTTGCCCAAACAGATATATCCCTCAGAAAAAGGGATTTGAAAATGCTGAACAGAACCAAAGGAATTAGAAGCTGAATCAGCAGACCAATTCCCTCATTTTATAAATGCGGGCAGACATTAACTGGCGAAGCTTACTCAGCTAGATTAAGGGTGTACACAGATCTAATTCCTGGTGCTATTTGCAACTACACATATCTAAAATACAAGGAGATAAATATCCGCAACACATTAGGCCCACTGATTTAATCAACGGTGGGAGTGAAGTTACTATAGCACAGCAGCACATTAGACATATTTAAGAGATTAAATGGAAAGAAAGAATCTCTTAAAGATTTTAATGCTCAGTTTTAATACACAATCAAGTTTCCATCCAATCATCTGATGTACAGCGAACTGTACTAGCTTAAAAGAAAACAGTGCATTCTTCAGTTTTCTTCTACACTTTTTTTGGCCTATCTTTCAAAACTGAGCATTGGGTATTTTTAATGTAAGTAATGTGATGTTATATGTGCACATTCTAATTGCATGTTTTAGGAATAAACAAAATCCATATATGATAGTGTATTTATAAAATCAAAACCTATCAAAATACACCTTTCACTGAGAAAAATAAATAAAACAGACAAATGGATCTACACAAAGTAAAAATTAACTTTGGTAGATTTCAGTGTAGGACAGTCCATAACAAGCTTATTTGCCCTTACTCCTCCAGAGCTGATCGTCTTCCAAGTTAAGATTTTAAAAATATTTTTAAATTGAGATTGTTACGTTGACATTTATTTCTCATTCCACATCATCTTCAGCCAAGCTCTGAGCACTTACAATTCTCTGAAAGAGAAAAGAATTTTTAATTTTTAGAAGTATGATAAAGCATTTAATCAGGATTCTAAGTTCAACATAAAATGCTCTTTGCATCAAATCTCTGAATCAAATCTTGCTGAGGTTTACCCATACTGAGATATCAACATTTAACACTTCATACGTTGTTTTTATCTGAGAAAATAATGATCATTGTCAGTCCCATCTCAAAATTCAAGTCAACAAAAAGGAAGCATAACATTATATCTTTTTACATGTTAATCAATTTTGTAACTAAAACCAAAAAGAATTTAAGATCTCTTTTCACTCCCACAGGAACAAATACCAATTAGTGCTATACTGATCATTCTATCCTCCAAACATTTCCCTTTTCTGCCTGTAAATGGTCACAGTCATTATACAAAGACATCATCCTCAGGTCAACTTTCCAAAAGCACTATGCTATGCTGTCTTTCAAAAGACAGATAACCTTAGAGGAGGATTCTGACAACTGACTGGGAACCACATTAGTCTAAAATAAAAAAGATTGAAGCTCCTTGGTTTCCCAACTCTTTCCCTTAAATCCTTTTTCTTTTTAACATCTTTATTGGAGTATAGCTGCTTTACAATGTTGTGTCAGCTTCTGCTGTATAACAAAATGAGTCAGCTATACATATACATATATTCCCATATCCCCTCCCTCTTGCGTCTCCCTCCCACCCTCCCTATCCCACCCCTCTAGGTGGTTGCAAAGCACCAAGCTGATCTCCCTGTGCTATGCAGCTGCTTCCCACTAGCTATCTATTTTACATTTGGTAGTGTATATATGTCAATGTTACTCTCTCACTTCGTCCCAGCTTACCCTTCCCCCTCCCGTGTCCTCAAGTCCATTCTCTACGTCTGTGTCTTTATTCCTGTCCTACCCCTACTTTCATCAGAACCATTTTTTTTAAGATTCCATATATATGTGTTAGTATATGGTATTTGGTTTTCTCTTTCTGACTTACTACACTCTGTATGAGTCTCTAGGCCCATTCCCTTCAATCTTTAGGACCCTTTTCTTTTCAGTCCCTTTCCAATCTAGATGAGTAAAGATTAGTTTAAAGAATTGTAAAGATGAATTTAAAGAATTAACCAGTCATTTTCCTAATTTTTAATTATATCAACGATGAAAATTCATTTAATAGACATGATATTCCAAAAAGTAGATTCATTCGGGCCCCTTGAGAAGGATTTAAAATGAGTAGAATGCATTTTAATTAATTCCTAAGTTATGCTTAATCTCTTATTTAAATGGGATGTAGTCGAATAGCTCCAAACTTGAAGCCCACCTCAGCAGCAGCAGAGACACTAGCGCCTTCAGACAAGTGAGGTCAGAGAGAACCCAGAGCCCTTTATGACCTGATTTCCAAGCTATGCCACCTTGCCTTCCTCTGGCCTCTGCCAGGCCCCTTAACTGCATGCGTGGTTTCACACAAGAGGCAGAAAGCCAGGTTCAGAAAGTAACTGGGAGTGGCCTGAATTTGAGGATTTGAATACTAAGGCCTGAGATTTAACACTAAGAGACATATTTCCTAACCGGCCTCTTGGGCACAATCACTAGATTCTATGCCCCTCATTTGGATGCTTTTCTCTTAGGGAAGAAAATGTCCAGCACTGACGTCTCCTGTACTATTTTCATCAAGTGGAGGAGAGTTTCCTGATGTCACCATGTTCACTAGGCTCCTTTTGAACATGCCAATGTCCTTGAACATTTAACTCTCAGATTCTACTCACTTATTTCATAACATTTCAAATCTTTACCTGACTAATTGTTGGGAGCTTAGTCAGAAGCATCTGGAACACTGGTGGTGGAAGAGTTTGCTGCAACACTTGCAGTAACTGCTGTGGCTGTCCACACACAGCAATTGCATTTGTCAGGTGGTCCACACCCTTCTCATATTCACCTGGAAGATTTACATAAACATAACATGAGACTGGAAAGCCTTTGCCTTTGTCCAAAATTCAACCTTAAAGTCTTCACTGTATCTCCAAGTGAAAATGACCAAAAACACTGTGCAAGTAAAACCTAGAAAATATAGTACACTCGTATAACTGATGAAGAAGTCATGAACAAGAATGAGTCAGATTACATGTACTGATATTGAAAGGACTCCAACACACATACAAAGGGGGGAAAATAAGGTACAGAAATGTCCAGGTTAAAAAAAAAAAAAAAAAAAAAGAATTGTCCAAGTTTATTACTATTTATATACTAAGAATACATAAGAAATTGCTAACAATGAAACAATATTTTCTATGAGAAAAGAGAACTGGAAGATTGGGGGACTGAGGCAGACAGGCCCAATTTCACTTTAAACTAATCCCTTATACTGTATGAATATCACCACATCTAAGTAGACACCCTAAAGGCCTTTAACCTCTTCTGAACCCAGTCGTCACTGGCAGTCATCCTCTCTGCGGATCCAACAGCAAACAATGCCAAACAATCCTGGATACATTTATACATTTACAGGACCTCAATCGCAGGCAAACTGTCATCTTGAGCTTCCTTCACACGTGATGTTGCTACAACTTTTGCTGACCTGATAGCCAGATATCAAGTGGTATGTTTTATAATACCAACAGCATTGAAAGCATCATATAATCCTTTTATGACACAGCAGAGGAAGAACAAACCAAGTGTTACAAGATGAAAGTCGCCATTTGGTATGAAACACTGCTGTGTTGAGCAAAATGCTCTCCCTTTCCCCAATGCCAAGGTCGTCCCTCTCAGGGAATTCAAGGTGCAGCCTGAAGGAGACATGAAAATGTTTCCCTGATTGGTAGCTAACTCATTTTCTGTTGTAGACTTTTTCACTGGTTCTCCTACTCACTGATTTTTAATCTTAGTTTGTTAGCAATTTAATGTAGGGACTGTGCCATTTGTAACTCTTTCCGTGAAAATGAACAAATTCTGATTATGTCAAGAAATTATTTCCTGAGCTTCTAGGTTGGTGAATACATCAAAGTACTAGGAGGGTGGCACCTCCAGAGAAGGCATGAAAGTTCCCCACCCCCTAACCCTATGCATCTCTTCTATCTGGCTGCTCCTGAGTAGTATCATTTATATTATAAACCAAAAATATAAAAATTAAATTAAACTTAGAAAAAAACACAAATAAACCAGTAAACAAAGTTTTCCAACCCCTGAGTAAGAATGTGACCAAATAAGGGACTAAAGACTGGTAAACGAGAAGGGACTGCCTACCTAGCATTTTCACTTGATGTATTCAAACTGAAGAAAGCATTAACTCTACAAAGCAGCATTGAAAGTGGAAAATATAAGACTTAGGTCTTCCGCGTTGGACGGGACTTCCATCGAAGACACAACGGCTCCACTGACTTGGAAATTAAGATGCCATATGGCCACTGAATCCTCATGCCACTGAACTTACAGGCAATAGACAGGAGCACACACATCATGTAGTTCAATACTATCTAAATCTATTGTAACAGTGAGAATAAGAAACACAAGTCGACACTTGAGACTATTTTTACTAATGACAGCAACTACTTCAAAGCTACTTTGAGATAAAAGCTAATTTGACAGTAAAAATATTTATAAATACTTCTGATCAGGTAAATTAACCTTCAACCTTCGCTGGAACTTATTATATTAGCCATTCCTTCCTATAAGTACTAGAAGACCTGAAGATTAGATGAAGGAGTTGAGGGAATTATACTCCCAGATATTCTTTCAGTCACTATTTATATATTACACTATGACTGTATTCTCTAAAGTACTTAAAAGCAACCTCATTTGTAAAGATTACTTATTGTCCTCATATTATTAAATTAAATGTCTCGTATTATTAAATGCCTAAAAACTTGTCTTGAAATATTTATAGTATCTTTTAAAAATGTAGCCACACTACATTAAAAAAAACCCTCATCACCATAAGTTTATATTAGTGTGAAGAATTTTATCTTGTTTCCTAGTCTTTTAATGAATATTAATTACCTTGAGCTAGTAACTCTTCACCAAGCTGTATTTCTTCAAGGAAGAATTTCTGAACGGCTTCAGCATCTTTAAGGTCAGGTAACTGTTTAGAAATAGAATATTTAGTAACTGATACCAAAATTACTCCAGGGATATAAACAATACAAAAAATCATGCCACTAAAAATAATTGAATAGCTCATTATGAAAACTGACAAAAAGAAATTCACGCTTCAACAACACTGGCAAGGATTAGAGGTTAGTATCTACATTCAAATAAATGCAAGAAAAAATACTTTTTGATCAAACCGGTATTTGTTCTTAGAAAACTGTGAATCAAACCTAAAGTAAAAAGTAAAGGGGCTTCCCTGGTGGCGCAGTGGTTGAGAGTCCGCCTGCCGATGCAGGGGACGCGGGTTCGTGCCCCAGTCCGGGAAGATCCCACATGCCGCAGAGCGGCTGGGCCCGTGAGCCATGGCCGCTGAGCCTGCGCGTCCGGAGCCTGTGCTCCACGACGGAAGAGGCCACAACAGCGAGAGGCTTGCGTACCGCAGAAAACAAACAAACAAAAAACAAACAAAAAAGTAAAGAGTACAAATATCTTTACCATAAAATATGCACTTTACAATTTACACTATTTTTGATGGCCATTATCATAGATTTTTATATAACTATAATCAATTTGTTCTCGTCATCCAACACTGTCTTGTATAGATTTTACATGCATCTATAAGATTAGCTATTTTTTTTTGGTTTTTTTTTTTGCGGTACGTGGGCCTCTCACTGTTGTGGCCTCTCCCGTTGCGGAGCACAGGCTCCGGACGCACAGGCTCAGCGGCCATGGCTCACGGGCCCAGCCGCTCCGCGGCATGTGGGATCCTCCCAGACCGGGGCACGAACCTGCGTCCCCTGCATCGGCAGGCGGACTCTCAACCACTGCGCCACCAGGGAAGCCCAAGATTAGCTATTTTTAAACAGCAATAGAACATACCACTGAGGAATATATGACTGCATAATAATGATCTATCTCTTGGGTATTTGAGCTGCTTCTAATTTTTTTGCGATTACAAACAAACAGCCTTATTTAAATAATTTTGCATTTCTGCATTTTTGTTTTATAGT
>RJWK010016906.1:0-34861 GCA_004363435.1 Platanista minor
TCTCCTTTTTCTTTTTTGTTTTCTCTCCTTTTTCTTCCTGTTTTATTCCCTTTTCCTTTTTTCTTTTTATCCTCTCCCCTTTTCTCTTTTTCTTCCTGTTTTTTATCCCCCTTTTTCTTTTCTTCTCTCCTTTTTCTTTTTTGTTTTCTCTCCTTTTTCTTCCTGTTTTATTCCCTTTTCCTTTTTTCTTTTTATCCTCCCCCTTTTCTTTACCCTCCCCTTTTCCTTTTTTCTTCCTTTTTCTTCCCTCCTTTTTTTCCTCTTTCCTTTTTTATCCCTTTTTCTTTTTTCTCCCTTTTCCTTTTCATCCTTTTTTTCTTCTTTTTCTTATTTCTTCCCCCTTTTCCTTTTTTTCCCCCTTCCTTCTCATTTAAAAAATAAATGAATATATAGGTCCTTAATATGAGTCAAAGGTACTTTCTGAGACCCTATTACATTGACGGATTTACAGACACAGCAATATAACTTCTCATCTCTTGAAGGGTGGGCATATGTCAGAGTTGAATGAGATCATGTATGAAAGTGAGAGGGCAGCTGCATAGATGCTGGAGGATCAGCAAGCCTTCTCCTCCTCCTGAGAGATTCACTTTGGTATTACCACCGCCCCCCCCCCCCCAACCAGGGACCACCATTTATAACCATGCTTCAGTTCCTACCCCCACTACCTTCGGGATCATTAGCATGTTGTGAAAAACCTCACCTGAAAAGAGTCTACTCAATGTGAAATCGTGTAGGATGGTGTTTAGAGTGTAATTTGTTTCATATGGTTCCTGTTTACCATTATACACTGGCATCCACTCTCTAGTCCCTGTGAGTTCTGTATTTTACAAAACACAAGCAAAGGACTTCAGTGGATAAACGGTGAAATATGCTCTTAGCCTCCTTCTGACCTGAAATCCTTCTCTCTTTCTAGTTGCTTCCTTCTCCTTATTGGACCAAATTCCACTGCTTCTGGTGGGCCTTGTTAACTGCCCAGGTTTTGTCATTTTACTCAGTTCATTACAAAACATTCCAAAGCATTATCTTCTCTTGTCACAGGTAGGCCCAGTGACACACACACAATTCATCCACAACCTCTTCATTTTAGTACTTAAATAACTCCTTCAATCTGCCTCTCCTCTGAACACAGGTCTAATGCACTTGTTTGGCAGAAGGACTAGAGTTTAGTGGAAGGAATGTAGACGCAAAGTCAGTGAAACTTGGATTTAAATCCTGGCTCAAGTACATCCCAGCTGTATCTTTTTGTGTAAAATCACTTCGCCTGCCTGGGCCTCCCTTCTGTGAAATGGAGATGTTTGCTACTGACCCTGTAGAGCTTTCAGAAGGATGCGGGAGGGGAATATGCATCTACCTCCTGATACAGTATAGAGGCCCAATGAATGGTGACTGATATTATTATACACCTTTTTTCAAGAAACTTCTATGCCTCTCGCCTCCTCTTAACCTCAGTGCTTCCTTCCTTTTTACCCCCCTTAGCTACTCATACCTCTCTTTTTTTCTTTTTTAAATTGACCTCATTGCTTATGCTTCCTCCACGACCATCCTTTTTAGCTCCTGCCTATTTTTTAAATCAGTTACTCTACAATGCTTTTCTTTCCATAAACAAGCTACAATATAATATTTTGGGACAACTCTCAAAATACGGACTTCCAAAAATAGGGCTTTAAACATGTTTCAGTGGTACAACAGAGGACTGGATGCTGCCTTGGAAGAAACCTATCTTAGAACTCGCTAACATTCATGGGGCCTTGCTGCAGATAACCCTAACATGACATGCTTTAATGTGTGTGTGTGTGTGTGTGTGTGTGTGTGTGTGAATATATATCCACACATATATATTCTGTAAGCTTTAGCAAGCTGTGTGTAGAATGCCATAGCTTTGAAAAGAAACAGAACCTTGTGATTCTTAAGTTAGTGGGAATCCTATAAGAATTTGTATTTTATTTGCTTATATATTTTTATAAATTTACCATTAACCAAGGTGCATGTCTCCTAAAGTATGAAATGCAAGCACCAAAGCCTGCTGAAGCTGCCTGGGGATCCCTGGTGGGGCCTGGCCATTCCTCGCTTCTTCCCAGGCCTTTTCCTACTGCCACTAGAGCGTGGAGGGGCCCATCGCGTTAGCAGAGGAAGGAGTCTGTTCCTGCTGGAGAAACCCAGAGCACACCTGGTGCCCTCTGACCTGGCACCACTTTGCACCTTGAGTTGGCATCCTCTCCAGCTGGGCACTTGAAACAGGCTCCCACCATAAACTGGTCTGGGAGCCAGTTGGATCCCTGCCTCCTTTCTTCTTGGAACAGAAGAGGACTCAACCTGCTCCTCTGGAAACTTGCTAAGATATGGAAGTGAGGTTATGTGGAAGTGAGGTGTGTCCTACCTTTCAGAACCTTGGTAGTGTAGAAGGGGATACTTTGGGAAATCAAGGTGGGAACTACTCTTACAGAAAAAAACACAACCAAAAGCAAATGGGCCCTTTGATCTAAAGCTGCATTTGATTGTTAAGCATCTCTGGGGACTTTAAAGATTGACACTCCGCATCTCCACTTACTTCTTTGAGGCTTTGTCAATACATATGGATTTCTGAAAATCATTGTGGAAACACAGTCAGACACGACTGGAGCATCCCGTCTGATGGGTTTGTGGAGGGTAACCCAGTCAGCCATGCAGAGGGGAGCTGGACACGTGGGCCCTACTTCTCAAAGGGACAGCCTCACAACCTGCAGTATATGGTACAAGAAAAGCAGTATGCCCCAAGCTTCCCAGACCACAAGACTCACCTGGGAAGCTTGTTAAACACAACCGCTCAGGTTCCTCCCTGGAGATTTCATTTAGTGGGTCTGTGATGGCGCCAGGAATTTGCATTTCTAACACAATCCCTTATCATCATGGAAGTTTTGGAAATACCAGGCTGAAAACTCAGCCCTTTGTCTAGGGCAGTGGTTTTCATCCCCGGCTACTCATTACAACCACTTGGGAGCTTTGAAATATCCTGATGTCCTGGCTGTGCCCCAGAACAATGTCAACAGAATCTCCGGGAAAAGAACCCAGGCATCTTTTTAAGTAGATAAACATATAGATTAAATAGAACTCAGGTTGTTTTTTTTTTTTTTTTAAGCACTCCAGGTGATTCTAATGCATAGCCACTGGCAAGGCTCAGAACCACTGGCAAGGCATCTGTGATTTAAAAACATTCTTGGCTAACAAATTGCCTCAGCTAAGTAAATGGGGACTAGAGGAATCAAGGAAGTAAAATTAATACTGAACTCAGACAAAGAAAAAAAGAGATGCCTTGGAAGGGTAAGAGAAGCTAGTATTCTATTTGTAAAGGTGATAGATAATTCTTGATACTACTACTGGTTTCTTTCATGCTCTAGTCAGGAATCTGTAAACATTTTCTGTAAAGGACCAGATAATTTTTAAGGCTTTGTGGGCCAGATGGTCTCTATCGCAAGTATCAACTCAACAGCTGTAGCACAAAAGCACCCAGACTATAGGTAAATGAATGAGTTTGGCTGTATTCCAGTAAAACTTTATTTATGGACACATGAATTACACATGAATTTCATGTAATTTTCACGTGTCACAAATTAGTCTTCAGTAGATTTTATTTCAACTCTTTAAAAATGTAAAAAACATTCTTAGCTCAAGGGCCACAATAATGGGCAGTGGGCTGGGTCTGGCCTGTGAGCTATAGTTTGCCATGCTCCGTCCTAGACAATTAAAGCAGTCTAATATAAGAGAAAGGTAGGTATTCAATAAATGATAGCTTATCATTGTTGCCTGGGTGGATGAATAAAACACCGACATAGCTCTGCAATGGAACAAGCCTAGGAATAACGACAGTTACATTTACATTGTGCTTACGTGTTCCAGGCCCTGTTCTAAGTGCTTTACATATTTTAACACATTTAATCTTTACCAAACCTTATAAAGTAGGTACTATTACTATGCCCATCTTAAGAAAACTGGGAACGTAGTGCTAAAGTAACTTGCTTAAGGTGACACAATAATAAAGAGGCCCAGACAGGATTTCTACTTAGGCTGTCTGACTCCAAAGTCCATGCTTGCCACCACTCCGTTGTTTTCTGCAAGGTAAAAATAGTGTATATCTGCATGCAATAGATAAATAGAAATGATTTCTGCATGCCTTAGTTATATTTTTGGGGGGAGGGAGGATTTTTTTTTAATGTTAATAAATTTAAACTTTAAATTTAAATTTTTACTTCACTAAAAAGATCATATTTGTATTTCAATAATTTCCCATTCTCTTTGAAGACCAAACTTTAAAGTAGTGGTTTTCAACTTGTGGCAGTTTTACCCCACAAGGAGACATTTGGCAATGTCTGGAGACATTTTGGTTGTCCTACTTGGGGGCTGGAGACTGCTACTGGCATCTAGTGGACAGAGGCTGGGGATGCTGCTGCACATGGACAGCCCTCCTCAACAAATAATTATTCCGCCCCACATGTCAATCGTGCAGAGGCTGGGAAAGCCTGGCTTAAAGCCAGCATTGAGTGTTAGCATACAGGACCACACAAAAAGGACCTCACCTGGTCATTGGCGTCATCTCGGCCTCAGACTCAGATTATCCTGTTGCTGACTCAAGTGACTGGTGTGGAGCTGGTTGTGAAAAAGGCCAAAAATACAGATGCACTATCTTTCATCTGGCACAGCTCCACCGTTGGCTGGAGAGCAGCAGAGACGACCTGGGTCAAAGCTCACCTTAAGCTTAAAATATCATGAAAAACAGGGGCAGACGGGCCATTTCTCCCATATGAGGAGGCTATTTCAGGGATAATCTTTTATCTTGTGGGCAGAAAATATTTGCAGGGTGTGCTTACTGGACAGTATTTGCTGTGATTGTAGGTTGCTTTGCATGTTTTTTGCTGCTTTGGTTTGCATGTTGTTTAACCGTGTCAGAGCAAGAAAGGTTGTTTGATGACAGACCGGATTGGGAGTAATTACACACTTCTGATCCCCATCTTTAGTGCTTTTCCTTCTAACACTCTGCTCAGCCCTTACCCACCAAATGTCCCCCCAAACCCAGGACTGGTGTCTAAAATGGGCAACTCTGATCCATTGCTCATCCATTCAGAACAGGGAAGCGTTTTGTAGAAGGACCTCTATTTCCCTTCTAGACTAGACTCATATTCATCTCACCTCTATTTCTGCTAGTTCTCACTTTTACCATTTCCTTTCTTTTCTGCAAGGAGAAGAAATGTAGAAGCTGTGGAATCTGCCTCACAAACTCCACAAATCTTGCAAAGCTATAGGAAAAAGCAAGGTCATAGAGCCATTATTCCTGCCGGTATGGTCTTTATATAATGACTTGTAGAAGAAACCACCCAGGTTTGTGAGAAACTGACATTGGCTCTTTGTGGCCTTTTCTCCTTTAATAAAAGGAGAAAAGGAAAGATGCTTACAGTGTAGAACCAGAACTTCACAATGGGTGCATTGTAGAATTCATAGATTTTTCTGCCCAGGGGGATTAACCGGTGTCTGCTCTGAACTTCCTCTTCATCCTTCTTTCTGGAGGACTCCCCGTTGTTTCGTCCCAACATTGCCTACAGTGGAAGAGAACCAATACCATCACAGCAGGGCTCTGCAGAACATGTTTCAACATGTATCTCATTTTATAGATGGGGAAAGTGTGTTCATAGAACCTAAGAGCTTTGTTCAGGGCCCCCAGAGATTTAGAGATTGTGCCTTCCCTAAGTGTGCATTTGCATTATACATAGAATCTATGTACCCTTTCCCTGGGAATGGAAGGCCTTAGGGATATTTCTTGACCATTCTCTTCTCTTCCAGCCTGGAACCTCTGGAAGATGAACTGTTGGAAGATACCCAGAGTTCTGAGAGACAGAAAGAGCGTAACCTGGAAAGGCCAACCCCTCTCTCCCTTTATATATCGTGAAACAGGCAGGTCTGGGTTCTCTACTCATGCTAACGACTCTTAAGTCAAGGGTAAATTGGACTAGTAATACCTTATTTATCCAAAGGTGTTGAATATTTAAGAGGTTAAGTTATCTGTAGTGACTGAACTTAGGAATGTCTACCCAACTCTTAGGCATATGCCTCCATTCCCTGATTTCAAACCCTGTAAAGCCTGAATTACTGCTGGTGCTAGTTTGGTGATTCCTGGGCACACTGCCTTCCTCTGCATGGCAGAGTCAACCAGATGGGATTGGAAGTCAGGCCTGACCAGAAAAGGCCCTCATCTCCCAAGTTGTTGCAGATCTCATTAAGAATTCACTATTTCCTCCTCATTTCTGACAGGAGAAGTGGCAACAACAATTAAACATTACAAAAAAGGCAGAACTTGAGAAAAAGCAGACACAGAAAGGGACTGGGTCCTACCCTGGACACTTAGAATCTGTGGCACCTTGGGCAACTCTTTTAACCTCTCTGAGACTTAGTTTCTTTAACTGTAAAATAAGGGTAGTAATAGCACCTGATGGAGGGTTGGTTTACAAATCAATCGGCATCTGGAACGTAGTAAGTGCTCGGTAAAGATTAGCTGGTCTTTAAAGTGAACTAAGACTTTCTCGGATACTCGTGACTGAAATGATCTAGTTGGGATCTCTCACAAGAAAAAAAAAAGTGTGATATTAGGCACCTATTACAGCATAATTTCTTGGCTGTAATTCTTTCCATATTGTTCTAAGCAAGGTTAGTTCTACAATGTTTGGGAAATGAAATTTTTATTAAGTGTGAGAACAGGGTAAAACCTTATAACTACTGAAGACAGATAAGGATTTGGGAGAAGAAAAAGTATAGGAATATGGGTTTAAAGTTGCAGGTCTAATTACTAAAATAATTTACCTTGAAGTTGATAACAGAGACAACCACTAGATAATTCTGGTTTCAAACTACCTTACCCACAATATAGATATATTAGTTTCAACTATTTTTGTCATTGCCTCAAATATCCACTTTACTCAAATATGTAACAATCAACAAATGATTTACCTGTAACCATAGGATTTCGGGAAAGGGTAACTTCCATTCCTTTATGGACTCTCTGGCTGGAAAAGTACCTTGAACTAATGAATAGGTAAAGATTCCATACCATGGCCTATCTAAGAATTTATTTTGATCAGTGAGCTGAGTCAATCTTTGTGATGGATATAGCACACTAGACAGCAATAGGGTTCTATAAATATCGATCATCGACCTCAGGAAACTCTGAAGTTACATGATATTTCTCTTCTATAATTTATAATATATGTAACATAATTATCCTACTTCTATTCTGCGTATTTATATGCTGAATAATACAAGACCATTTGGGTACACGATTAGATGAGAGTAAAGGCAGCTTGGAGGGTTTTAGGCATCTTGGAGAATGGCATCTTGGGGTAACCTCTAGGGACGGTGGCTTTCCCAACAGAGTTGTAACAATGCCCTGGGTCTGTGGATGTGTTGAGGCTTTATTAGGAAAAATTCAAGACACTTACCTAGCAAGGCAGGTAAAACAAAGTGAAAAACAGAACAATCTATTTTGCCTTTATTGTTCAAAAATATTTCAAAGTGAGTGCATTTTTAAGAGGCTTGTCTTTCACGGTTTAAGTAAAGCATTTTCGACATTTCATTAATTCCAGCTTAAGCAGTGTAACTTGCTGATTTTGTTGATTTCTTTTCCCAGTAGTCAAACATTTCCTTAGCGTACATTTTTTAAAGCAGATTGTAACAGGGTCAGATACAGACATGGATTTCAGAATCTTTGCTGGCTAGACACAGATGTCAAGTCTGGGAAAGATCCTTTGAGGTGAACTAAGCTATTAAAGGCTACTAAAGTGAAGCAAACTGAGGCTGATATTTCATGTATAATTTTGGAAGGGCCAAGGGAAAATGTTCCATTCCGAGAGAGGATATATTGGTTTAACACAGAAGCTCAAATATCAATGCTATGAAGGGAGTGGAGTTGTCAACAAGCTGTATTCTCCAATCCTGTCTGGGGTGAGCTGAGACCAGCGGTCCAGCAGTGACAGAATTTGTCATTAGGGTCAAAGAAAGTGCCACCTTAAAAACAAGTGCTGTCCAACCCTGACTTTGCCAGCCCATAAGTCCTCTCCTTCCTTTCCCTCTCCCTGCTGTTTCAGCCTGTGGAGAATCAGCTCAGGCAGTAATGCTTTTGTGGTGCCTTCTACTTGGGTTCTCAGTAGACAACGGCAGGGGCTATTCTTTGGGAAGTAGACTTTGCTCTTAGTCCAGAGATGCATCTTTTATTGTGGCTTCTTGAAAGATCAGAGCCTCAAAACTCTGGACTGAGCAGGAGAGGCAGCTGCCTCTTTTGTCATCTTCCTTGAGACCCAACCAGAAAGAATACTGCTTTAGCTTCTGGCTACCTTCCTAGGTTCCTTCTTTGAGCCTTCCTAGGATGTACACCAATGTCAAGGCCATGTCATACTTGACACAGGAGGCCCATGCATCCCTACTGGATTCTTTCTACTACGTGGTGGACCAAACCAGCTGAGCTCCTATATTTGAGACTAGGAAGAAATTCTTTGCCTCCCTTAGCTTTATCAGGTAAAAGCATGGCCAGTGGAGTCCGCATGCCTGGGTTCTAATCCCGGCTTTGCAACTAATTAGGTGGGTAACCTTGGACCATTTAACCTCTCTTGAGTCTCAGCTTCCTCATCTATAAAATGGTATAACAATAGTACCTACCTTGTGGGCTTGTGGTGAGGATTCCATGAGTAAGTGTACGGTTAAGCATTTAGCACCATTATAGCAATATTAACAAACATTTACCATGTGCTAGGCACCAGTCTACATTAGTTACATGTACACTTGTTACATAGTTTACATGTACCTGTGAGCTAGTAATAATAATAATGTCATTATTTCCATGTTAGAGGTTAAGAAACTGTGCCCAAGGTCCCACAGTGAGTAGGTGACAGGGCAGGATTCTGGCTCCAGAGCGCACACTCTTTACCCCTCTGCTGAAGCATTCAATAAAGATTTGGTATTACTACTACCAACGTTTCTGCTAATGATCAAAATGTCATTTCCTATCCTTGAAGGGGTTCAGAGGCCAAAATTATGGTAAGTTCTTTAAGGAAGACAGTCATTTGATCCTGTCATAGAGGGAAGCAGACTCCTCCACTAATTTATATAAGGATCCTGAAACTGAAAGCAAACATAGGACTTGAACTCAGTGAGTCAAAAGCAGTGAATGATTAATCAATCCGAAGAGTGGCCCGATGCATAGCCCCTGTTGTACTTGGGGCTGGGAATGTGCCTGCAAATAGATCTTTAGGAAGGACCTACTGAAGGAAATAGTGTTTATCTAGAGGAAAAACAATTCACAGGGTGGTCCCACTTAGGATAATAATGCCAAGGCCTTTTGTCACCTGAGCGAAACCAATTTTTGTGTTTTCCCCAAACAGCTTCTTCTGGCTCATCACGGTAATTGGTCAGGGTGGTGGGGAGGGTGGGGAGTATCCAGGAAGTCCTGTGGAGCTGTTGCCTTATGTCTCCAAAGCTCTGAAGCCTTGTTTGTCCCTTTAATAGCATGTGATGTTTTTAGACTTTGGATACAATCCAGTGGTAGTCATGCTGCTCCAGCAGGGGTTGCAGGAAGCTGTCCCATGCCCAGCTGCCCCATTCCCCCTACAGAACAAACCATCCACGCTCTATAATTATACCAGGAAGAGCTAATAAAAGCCTTCCATACAAACCCCAAAATTCAATTAGTGCTGTCTTTGTGAGCCTGACCTCGAAGACAGATAAAGGCTTAGCTTCTGATCAGCACAACAGCTCCAGCTCAGTGGAGCCAGCTGCTCCCAAACCAGATTCCCTTTCCTTCTTCGTGTGCTAAGACTGCCACTTCACCTGTTGTTTATAAAGTATCGCCTGTTTGGAAAATTCAGGGTGTCTTGCTTCTGAATTTCATTGGGTTATTGAGTGCCACCTACCTGGCTGAAGGATTAGAATCAGTCCCTTTAGTAATGTTATTTGTGCACAGAGAGGACACATTTTTTCTTGGCTGCACCATGCGGCATGTGGGACCTTAATTCCCCGACCAGGGATCAAACCCATGCCCCCTGCATTGGAAGCACAGAGTCTTAACCACTGGACCGCCAGGGAAGTCCCCAAGAGGACACTTTTGTAATAACCTGGTCTTAATACTTAAATGAAAGTACCTGGTGGGAGGCTGACCTCAAGAGTTATTAAATCTTAAGCCATATCCATGGGAGAGGTGGATTAGGGGTTCTCCCCTCTGACAATAACTGAATAGTTTTTTCTTACTGTCAGTTCCATGTCCTCTTCATCTTTTTCCTTCGTGGGCTTCTCTGGTTCTTCTTGCTCCTTCTCTTGGAGGTGAATTTCCTGGGCCTGAGTCATATAGGGCATGTCATCTTTGTTCTTGAACTCCAAGCTGAGAATTGAAGGAGGAAGTAGAATTCCCAGAATTACCTAAAGTAATAATAATGATAATAATAATAATCACATTTAAAGGATTAAGATAAGGGTGGTTGCTTAGAATCAGAGAGCCTGGGGGGTAGGGTCTGTGTGTGGGTGATGTGAGGGTGTATGAGTGTTGGGTGTGCCCACAGTGGGGACCTGCATATCTGAATAAGTAAGAACATCCATGCTAAGAGGGTCACTTCTGCCCACATGACTGGGAACTGTTAACTGTTAACTCACAGTAGCTCAGTCTGATTTTGGAGAAACAAAGCATCTTACCCAAATACATCTTATCCAATTAACACCTACTTTGCATGAGGGAAAAAGATTCCACCCAAGGCAAAAATGGGAAAAAATGCAGATTCCCATTTAGTCACTTGATGGCACTTTATGAAATCAGTTCATACTTATGTCCATTGGCATTTATTTATTAATATGCCAAGTGGAATTGATTGTGTGTCATCTGATTATCTCTGTAAAAAATACTGTCCTAAGTTGACCTTGAGAAAGTCCATGAAAACGGTATTCATTTTAGAGCATCCCCCAGCATTTGCTACTATCGAACAGAAACACACACACGCACGTGGGCTCTGTATCACTATGAGAATCCCTCTGCACAAATGCCCCAGGAGGCTCAGCACTGTATTTCTCTCATTATAAACCACATGCTTAAATCTCCATGTGATGACACTAAATTCATTGGCTTTTCTCATGAGAGGGCAATAATTTCATTCTCTATTTCCAGGGACCAAGTTTCTGAATGATAATACTGACATCTGATTTGTGTTCCCTAAATCTTCTCTCACCTCTTCCCGAAGTCCTAAAATGGTTCTGTGTACAAGGCTTCTGAATACAACCCTCCCTGAAGAAAGTATACCAAGGTGAGGGGCTAAGAGAGGCCATGAAGGATAAGTAAAAATGATCCTCAAGTAATGAGGCAGGGACAGTCTGTGCTCGAGTGCCTAAGGACTTGAGAGAAGCTAAGGGAAAGGGGAGAGTGGTGACCCTGACTCGGGGTGCTTGGCAGGCCTGGGAACACTCAGGTGGCATGCCTGGCAGTCTTCAGGGGACATGACACCCTGTCCTCAGAGCTGAGAGCCAGGCTTGGCGTTGTTTGCAGTGTAGTGATGGAATGCCCATGACCCACTTCATGGAACCCTTCTGTGACTCTGGGCCAAGAGCCCACGGAAAGGGTGGAGTGGGGGAGGGTTGCTGGTTCAATCAGGGTGGCCTCAGCAGATTGCTCTGGTCTGGTGGCCCTTTTGTTTTGGGCTGACCTCAGAGTTACCTACAGCAGGTAGTTCTAGGTAAGTATAAGCCTGGCTGACTTCAGTTGTAACAGCCACAGACTCTAAGCAGATAAAGCATTTTAATACATTCTTTCCATCTTCCCTTCCCATTGTTTTGGTCTTTTAAAAAATTCTCTCAGTTTAATGTTTTCCTTATAAAACACTGAAGAAAACAAAAAATCAAAAGCCACTTATTATCCTATTTCTTATAAGTTCAACCCCAGGGATAACCACTACAAACAATTTGCTGTGTATCCTTTCTATTAAAAAAAAAAGAAAAAATGAAGTTGTACAAATAGAACTATACATGTACATGCTTTAAAAAAACCAAAGAAATGGACTCAGGCTCTACATATTTGTCTGCAACTTGTTTTCATCTTTACATATAAATCTATCTCATTTTTATTTCATTTAAAAAATTTTGGGCTTCCCTGGTGGCGCAGTGGTTGAGAGTCCGCCTGCCGATGCAGGGGACGGGGGTTCGTGCCCCGGTCCGGGGAGATCCCACATGCCTCAGAGCGGCTGGGCCCGTGAGCCTGCGCGTCCGGAGCCTGTGCTCCGCAACGGGAGAGGCCACAACAGTGAGAGGCCCGCGTACCGCAAAACAAAAACAAAAACAAACTTCTAGAGTACAACTGATAAGAGCCAATGTCTCTTTATGGTGCCAAGGAGGGGCCAAGGCGTTCAGGCTCGCGTGGAGGTGAAAGGTTGCCTAAGTAAGTGTCTCCTGGTGCAGCATGGCTTGTGACAGAGCAAATGATACCTCCTATGGTACCTGTGTGTGACCATCACCTTTGGATCTTCTGAGAATATTACTGTCTAGGCATGCCATCTCTAGAGGTTCTGATTTAGCAGAATTTGGGGTAGGCCCTTGTCTCTGTATTCAAAAAAACAACCCATTATACAGAAGATTCTGATGCACAGTTGGGGCTTAGAACCACCCTCCCAAGTTAAGAGAATGCCCACTACCACTGCAGATTTGGCTTGGAAAGTTCCCACCAGCCCTCTGGTCCTCATAGCCAACAGGGCCTTCTGGACTCACTGACCTTGAGGCCTGAGTTCTTGCGCATCCGGAGCCGACCCATCCACATGTCCGTGAGCAACATCTGGCTGCATGTGTGTGCGATGAAGTCACGGTGCTTGGCAGCTACCGCGAGCTGCAGGCATGTGGCATTGCTCCAGTTCTTCAGCTCATACGTCAGCAGTTTCATGGCCAGCTGCTCATCCTGCTTGTAGGACTGGTCCAGGAGCTCCACGGCCAGCTGGCCAAAGTCCCTGAATGAGAGAATGTGAGGAACTGTCTTCTGGCCATCTTGGAGACTTAGATGATGAAAGTGGGGACCTACTGGCCAAGCCACAAAGGGTGGTCGCTGAGTGGTCTAGTTGTTCCTTATGGGGTCTAGTCTGTTCATTCATTCATTCAGCCAACACCCATTAAGCATCTACTGTGTGCTGGATACCATGTTTAGAACTGGGGGTATAAGTCAAATGAAGCACAATCCCTGCACTCAAGGCCCCTAGTTCAAGGCATATGGATGTGGAAGGCAGACCCAAAACTCAGAGTGCAGTATGTCTTCTTAAATGTGACAGACCTCAGTTCAGAGCTGGGCCTTGTCAACCATAAGTGTGTGATCTTGGACAGGTTACTTAAATTCTCTGAGTCTCATTTTCTTCAGGTGTAACGTATGCATCATAAGGGACCTACCTCTTGAGGCAGTTGAGAGGATGAAATGAAACCTATGTATCTGTATGTACCTCTGTTATCTAGCACTGTGCACTGTAAATGTTAACTGTTTGTGTCCGCCCTCTGTGTGCACCATTGGGTTGATTCTGTCTCCCCTTGAAGTACTGGATAGCTCAAAAAACCTGTATCTGGGGACCACCTTCCCTTCTCCTCCCCTGACCACGCCATTTGCTAGGCTGTCCAACCTGGAGTTGTGGTTCAGCTCCTGGGAGATGTCATCAACCATGTCGTTCTCGGAAGCCTCGTGGGCCATGGCTTTGCAGAGCTTACAGGCCACCAAGGCCTTGGCCATGGCCTCCTCGCCGTGCTGCCAGAAGAACAGGGCCATCTTCTGCCGCTTCATCAGGACGGCCCACACCATCAGCTCATGAAAAGGGAAAGGGAAGTGGTTGATCTCAGGGTCATCCAAGTCAATGTCTACCTCTTCTTCACGCTTCTTGGTTGTCTTTCTTCCTCGCCTCAAGGGAACATCATCCTGTAATTTTAGGGCAAAAATATAGAGATGGAGTTAGAAGTGAATACATTCAATTCAGTAAATAGTTCTTGTATGTCTACTACTGGCCCAGCTCTGGGATAGATACAGAAAAAATGAACTATCTTTTCCTAGCTTCTATTCTAAAAGAACTCACAAGCCCCTGAATGCCTAACTTTAAAACAAGCTATAATAAATGCATAAGCACAGTCCTATGGGAACATGTCAGTGTTATACTTTAATTTTAGAACAGTATTTTTTAATGGGATTTTTTTTTTTAAACTTTTGTCCATTCTTTTCCTCTACAAGTAGGGTTATTTGTACCTCATGATGGACAGCACTACCCTTTCTGCTGAAAGGACAAGGACATCTTATACTTGCAATTGGATATATGATAATAACCACATGAACAGAAGATGGGAGACAGATAATCTATCTTGAGTTTCTGAATACTTCATTAGATGCATTTGTGAAGAATTTCTGGTCTTTGGATCTGTTGCCATTTGTAAACATCCATGCACAGATTTCACTTACTGGAATTTATATGCTTTCTTGGTTTTCAAGTCAGTATTTCAAATAGGATTTATTTTTTTGTTTGCAATGCTAATATAACCCCATGATAGAATTTTCAAAGCTACTGTGACCTGCCCCCTCGACACTGGAAAAAATTTCACCTCCTTATTTTAGAATCATGTACTAAGCCCTACCACTGGAATGATTTTGAAATGTGTAAAAAAGAGAATAAACAATTGACACTAATAATTTGAACAAACACTTACCTCCATTCCCAGCAGTTTCAAGGCTTTGGGCTGTTAAAAAAATGTTATGCACAAAGTTAGATCTTTCTTTATAGAGGTAAGAAAAGAATCCTAATGTATCTTAAACAGGTAATGGAACAAATCTATTGTACCATACAGCATTTATTCATTTCACTAAATAAAACACCACAGGGGAAACTCTTTATAGAAATTCTAAGAGAATTAGGGATTTAGTGATTTTGGTGAATTACAGAAAATTAGGAAACTGGAGAGGCATAATAAGATTGTCCAAGGGTAGAGCCTGCAGGTTTATAATCTCTTTTGTGGACCAAGATTTCTTCCATCATCTTAAAACCATCCCGCTAGGCCGACCTCTCCATGACATCAAGCACTTGAGTGAACAATGAGACATTCAGTCAAACTATGAGCTGTTTCCCAAACCTCTGAAAGATGTCTATTATCTGGAGACTTGGGATATTATTCAGAAATACTATATGTTGAGATGCTTCACGCTGGCTATCTCTCTTTGCTGCTGTCCAGTAGAGCAAGGGTGAGTGGGACCAGAGGGGCATGTGCTGATGGCAAAAGGCACTCAATGGCATGGAAAGTGTAAGCACACACAGTAGCACCACTGGTGATGCTGGGGATGTGCAAAACAGGCACAGACCAAGACGGAAGAGAAGGCAACTCAGCAAATTATAGAACAAGATGGAACTCATATAGATAAAAAGCTTTGGGGGGGGGGTCCTCAATAATTTTTAATAAATAGATCCCAAGACCAAAAACCTTAAAAACTGATGAGGTAGATAGTAAGATTATTTGAATATAATTATTATTCTCTGATCATTAAGGTTCACTTTTTTTTTTTTTTTTGCGGTATGCGGGCCTCTCACTGCTGTGGCCTCTCCTGTTGCGGAGCACAGGCTCCAGACGTGCAGGCTCAGCGGCCATGGCTCACGGGCCCAGCCGCTCCGCGGCATGTGGGGTCTTCCCAGACCCGGGCACGAACCCGTGTCCCCTGCATCGGCAGGCAGACTCTCAACCACTGCGCCACCAGGGAAGCCCAAGGTTCACTTTTTTTAAATGAGAAAAATTACTTTTTTAATATACAAAATGACTTATTTAGAAGTTGAGCATGTCATCTCAATTCATAGCATGTAGAAAAGCTAAAAAATGTTCACGTTCAATGCCAGTTTCTGATTTGAATTGGATCTAGTGAGGAAAAGAAAGAAGTGTAACACCCAGTATGTTCCTTTTTTCTTTTTTAAACAGATTTGATGGCAGAGGGAAGAAGAGGCAGGGCAATTGCCTTGTCATCTGATCTCCCCCTTGGAGATGACAAAGCAGCCACACTCCAAATCTACCGCTCACTAGTCCTCCCCAGAGTCCAGGAAATGGAATTTGCTGCCAGCCTCACCCTCTTGGGGCCAAAGAGATTGTGGTAGAGCGTCCGGAAGCGCTTGCGCGTGTAGTTGCAGCGATAAGCCCCTCCCATCAGGTACTCAATCACCAGGCCGATGTCTATCAGGCTGATTCTGTAGTCTGGGGGCAGGTTCCCCTATCAGGGAAGAACGGAACAAACAGACACATCCAAAAGACAGCGTGGTTTACTAGGGATTCTATTCCATGTGTTCTGTAACTATTTTAGAGTAAAATAATAATTTAAAAAGAAACATATGAATGTATTATTATTCTGGTTAATCAATTCACCTTAAAATAGATCCAACCGAAACCTGGATATTCTCGCTTGGAAAGAAGACATAAGTTAAATAAGAAGATGCAGTAATCGTCGGCAATAACAGAAAATCAAAATATTTATTCAAGTCTTCAGCTGGGGAGAAAAAAACACCAGTGTAGCAGAAAGAAACACAAGGCTATAGACATGGCAAATTCTACCACTCCCAGCCACTAGGAACTATGTTCCCCAGATACTCCCCCTGGACCCCCTTGCTGCTCGCCTCTGACCCAGGCCTGTTACTGTCCTCTTGCTGATCATTTATTTCTTCACACTCAGTAAATGAAGACTCCTTCCAGAAGATGATTGTGATTACCAGGGGCTGCATCAGGTGAAATATGCTGAGAGCTCAAATATCCTTTAAACAAAACTTCTATTAAACTTTTAAAAAAAATTGGCACCTTTTTAATAAAAGGAGAGCAGGATGGATGTCATGACAAAGTCCTTTATGAACATCCCCTGTGTTTAAAGAGAAAGAGGGGTGAAATAAGAGAAGTTTTATCAACGGAATATTTATTTTCTCAGAATTAAAGAGGATTTTCATATTTTCTTTCAGAGAATACTGCTTCTTAAGGACCTAGAGCTATGGTGTAAGTTTAATGTTGTACATATAGATGCAAAAACAAGAGTTTTGATTATTATCTGCTCATTACTGGTTTCTACTTCAAGAGGGAGCTCTATAGGGTCTGAGGAAAATCCTTGTTTTGTTAGGTCAAGGAAGAATTAGTTCTGTTTGTGGGAAATTCTGAGCTCACAGTGAGTTCCAAGGGGTACAAATGATCAAGTCTCACTGTCTGGTTTAGTTCCCTGATGCAGAAGTGTGCTCTATACCATGAATGGCAGGGGTACTACACCGTGTTGGAAGCCTGGCACACTGCATTCTTAGATACAATTTTGGAGGGGCCTGAGGGCTTTGTCCACTTTGGGGTTTGTCTTTAATGGAGGATCCATCCAGGATGCTGTGTGAGATTCCTGCCACTTCACAGAAGTGGCTCATAATAGTGGTGGTTTTCCAACTTTGTGGCATCTGAACCATCTGAGGTACTTGGTGACAATGCAAAGGTCTGGACCCTATCCTGCTTCGAGTATGAGACTCTATACACTTTATGAGCTGTCCAGGTGATTTTGAGGTCTACTAAGTAAAGTTCAGGTGGGATTACACAGCAGAATTGGGAAATTCATAGTGTATGAAGATATCATTATCGCTAGGAAATTAGCTTATGTAGTTTTATTAACTGAAGGTAGGTTTTCAGTTATCCTTATCAGCTTTCCTATGGTCAACAGCAATCACTTGAAAGGGATTCAGGATTACAGGTGGCCCACTGTATCCTGCCATCAAACCTATAACTTCATATTTTTAATTGTTTTATTTATCTTTGTATTCCTAATGACTGGTGTATGGTAGGCATTCAAGATTTTTCTTTTTTTTGGTCAAAAATGTGAATAAGTAAAACACTGAAATTAATCAATGTATTTGGGATCAAGTCTCCCTTTGGGGTTCTTCAGTATTATGTTCTCAGTAACAACTAACTAGTTACAGTTTATGAGTCACTCCTGGGTGGGAAAGCCCCAGCTATCCTCAGGTTATCAAGAAAGACCAGTTGTCTGACTTCTTTAAAAGGGAACTTAGAGAAAGGTTTATTTTAAGGTAGTAACTTTTTATGCATTGTCCTTTCCATAAACATTAAACTGAATCTAAAAATACTACCTGTGCAACACTTTTTCTCCATTATTTTGGACAGGTTAACAAGACTGCACTTTCTGTATTGTCTGGCTCTTACTGGACGGTTAGGCGAGGCTATTATTTCAAGAGTAGAAGAGCCCCAGAGCTTCTCTGGGCACATCTGGGTCAGCCTCATCTCCTGTGCATTTGGCTCCTACACGGATGACCTCCAGAGGAGGCTCACCCCATCTGTGCTATTTTCCTTGGCACTGTGAAGCTGGCAGGGGAAAGAGCACTGGCTGTGAGTCAGCTGCTCTGGACTCTGTCCATCCTTCACAAATCATCCACTTTCCCTCAAGGCCTCAGTTTTCCTCCCAGTAAAAGGGGCTGAACTCCATGCCCTTTATGGTCTGTAATGCTCAAGTACCAGGTTTCAGAAAAATCCCCAAAAGGTTTATTGTGATGCTACTGAACAACAATCATAGTGGGTCTATGAATTTGTGCCTATTTTTAGTCTTGTAACAATTTTCCAAATTTAAAACGTGGGTAATAGTGAGCCTAACACCTGTGTATTTCCTTTTGAGAAACCTATATGTGAACATCAGTTTGAATTCTTAGAACAGGGACCAATATTGCCTGAAGACCAATATTGAATGGCAATATTTATGCTTTTGAGGTCTCTGTAAGCATGGGTTGTCAGGAAAGTGATAATAGTAAAATTCAAAATAAACAAAAATTTTAGAGGGGCAACACTTTTTGCAAATGTTCTGCAAACATTGGCAACATTGTTTTGCAAAATTTTATGCAAATTCATAAAGAGCTGATAGGCTTACATACTACCAAAGAAGGTGCTGGAATCTTCTTTTCCTAGAAATTTCTTATATAAAGCTTGATTATTTTGGAGTGATTTTTGTATGATCTGGTCTGAAGTCGGAGAAAAGATTCTGTGACCATTCTGGGTTACTGAGCTTTGAGTGATGGTCTGAAAGGAACTGGCCTAATTTCTGTTTGACTACAAGGGGACGATGGTCACCTAATACAAGGCAAAGAGGGTTCTCTCTCTGTACTTCAATTCATGCTCTGAAAACAGGCAATGTGGACATAGTTACTTCTAAGGTCCTGTCTGTTTCTAAAGGTCCAGTTGTTTGATCACTACTTGGAAGACTGCTGTTATTTCTATGCTGCCAGGTCACTGGGCAAAGACCCCTGTCCCGAGCTTCCAGAGTTGATGCAGTTTCTAATAATCTGCTGGAATTTGGTTAGTAGAGATGGAGGCTTAGGGAAAAGGGAGGGTAAAAGTTTAGAAAGGGATGGGCTTGTGCTCATAACATCCACCTCCTTTAAAATAAAGCAGAGAAAAATGCCTCCTCATATTCCACAGGTAATGTCCAAAAACCTCTGGAGGAGTCTTCCTTTGCTTGGCTCCTTTTCGAATAGGAAGTCAATATACTGGAGTAATATTCATTCTGCCTACTGTTTCTGTTATTCCCTGCTCCCCTTTTTTGGTAATTACTTTGGTAACTGGTAAAGTCTGAACACTTATTTCCCATTTCATGCCTTAGCAACACATAGCAAGCCACAGGATTCAAATAATTTGATCCACAGTGTAAAACAGAGAGGCTTGGATCCACGGGTAGGTAAATTTTACAACTTGAAAACATTGTCTCCTTTTTTTTCATGCCATGAGATACTACTCTGAGGCTAAATTTTAATCCATGCCATGCCTAAGGATGTCTTTTAATTAAAAGAATAACTTAAATTCACTTATTAGATCTGCTCTTCTAAATGCACTCTGTTTTTCAGACATCAGCTCATGATATCACTATCAGATTTCAACTGTTTAGGAAGCTTTTTTTTTTTTTTTCTTTGAAACTCGTAACAAGCCTTCAAAGAATACTGTTTCCTTCTGATGTATGCAAGGTATAAAATGATAGCTGGTTGTCAGATTTACCAAGGGAGAGCGGGGAAGAGACCAACCTGGTGAAAATTCATGGGAAAAGAGGACATTCCCTCAGTGTTCGGCATGGCAGTAGACTGGGCAACCAATCTTTTAAAAATTAAGAATGCTTTTGCAAATGTGCATGAATTCAGCAGATGGAGTTATGAAAATGTCCTTTCTTTCCCCAAAGTGTGTCTGAAATGCTTTTTCTTTAAAATTCAGCAAAGTTCTGGGTCTTGATTCCCATATAAATGAATTTTAAGTTATCATAATTTCACCACTACTCTTACATAATACTCAAATATCACCCTTCTTTGGTGGGGAGGGATAATTGAGGCAATCTGAAGTATTAGTACATTTAATTTAAGAAAGAAAAACTACTACTTTAAAACATACAGAGGCACAAATTGAGCAGACAGTTAGCTACTAAAATGGCAAGTTAGATTTCATGGAAAAGCGGACAGACTCAGGCCACTCTGGTTTAATATGAGAGCATTGGTACATCCAATGGATTTATGCACGAGAAAGGTTCAGGGAACGGGGTTGGCTGATGTTTTAAATTTCTGATTGATACTAACTCTACCTCATTGCTCCTAGATTGCTCCCTTGATATAAATAATTTAAGATTTTGAAACTAGCTTGGGAGTAATTCTCCACGTTCAGTTCTGTTGGTTTCAAAGGATAGTTGGACTTGGAGATATGCTGGTTAACTTAACGATGGTCTGATAATTCCTAAATGCATTCTCTGGGTTCATAAGTTATTTACATTTTATTTTACAGACATATTATCAGACACTATGTTTAAGGTCCCGAACTCTGTTTCTAATTTTTGAACAGCATTCATTTCATACTAGGGCTTATCACTTACTGATTGATTTTTGTCATAGATTAAATCAATTAAGATGTACATAAAGTCCTATAATCATAAAGCACAAAGCACATGCTAATTATTATGTTCCTTAATTTTGAAAACTGTTTAAACAGCCCAAGATTTTCTTAGCATTTTAAACCTAGTTTTTGTAGATTTTGCATATCTTATTGGCATAAATTGATGGAAGTCATCTGGAACCATCTGAGGAAGATGTTTACCAATATTAATTTCTCTCTCATTCACTTCTTAAAAAACACAAACAAAAAAACCTCATTTTTAGCTACTTTCATCCATAAAACATAGACACTTACAGCTCCTTTGGCTACTATTGTTATTCTTTCTTGCTCTCCACGAGTCAGACACTCACCTTTATCATAGAAATAAATGGAGTCTGCATTTCCTGCCCCTATTTCTTCCCAAGGGAAGAAGCTAAACATAGGCTTTTGTTTCTCCCAACTATATTGGCAATCTCTTTTCTCAAGAAAAAGGATAAATTTTTCCTAAGCCATTTCAGTACTATCCTGAGTGATCTGTTATTTTTTTCCCATTACTAAATTAGTAAGTAAATAAATCCTTGTATAACTATATTCTTGCTCTGGTATTTGGATCACACTTGAAAGAAAAATAAAACTGCTCCTAACTGACAGTCCTCCCAAATTCTTACCATCCTGTCCTGTCTTGTTAGTCTATATTATTTCTGAGGTATACCTTTAGCTAAGAACTTAAAGAAAACCCTACCTGAAAAATACTCTACATGCCTTCCACTAAATGTAAGCAAATGTAAGAGGCAGTTAATGGAACTTCAGAACAAAGAAAATGATACGCAAAGCAAAGTCCTACGGGGAAGAGAACCTATTAGGAGGGATTTCAATCATTTACATTCATTAAAATCTAACTGCAAAAATCTCTCTGAAAATCAGGCAAGACATTGAGAAACTTTGTGACGGAGGTACATGAGTGACTTTATATGAAGGCTTGGCCTGCCCAGTGGCTAGGACTAAGGGACAAAGGTACACAGCTGTCTCTTCAGAAAGCCTCATAATTCCTTCACTGACAGAGACTAGATTAAGGTGAGGGGGATATTTTACTTACTATTTTATAAAAACTCAAAACATTTTGAGTTTTGAACATGAGCAAAAAGTACCTTGCCAAAGAATACATGCTGGGTGTGTACATCTAATCTTCTGAGATACTTCTGTTTAGTTTCCAGGCAATTTTATGCCAAGATAAATTAAACAAAATAGGAAGGCTTGAGGAAAAGAGAAATGGGTTTGTTGAGGGCAGGTATGTTTATGGCTTGAAATGAGGCAGACCATGGAAAGATGTGATCTTGGTAAAATATGCAGATGGCATAGCATCTATTTCCCTTGCTTTGAAAGAACTACAGGCTTCACTCACTCACACAGATGAGAAATTTTTCAGTAAGGTTGTGCAGAGATGGGAGTAAAGTTCCCAAGGGCCTACAGAAGGAGGTTTTTTAGTACTCTTTACTCATTATCAGCAAAGGTCCAGCTGGTTAATAGGTACATTCTAATCAGCCCAAGGGCCTTTCGAAGGCAAAATTAGTAAGTGGCTAGAGGACACCTAAAGGGTAGTTCTAGTCTATGACTTCCTATGAGATGAAGGAATGGCACTCTACTTTTTACCTCACTTTGTAGCTTTCTCCGAGTATGTCCTATGCAATCTGGCAAAGAATTGCTACCAACTGGTAGGTGGGTGTACCTGTGTATGTGTGTGCATGTGTACATGTGTATGTGGTAGGGGAAGTGTCACCATTTATTTTATCCTTTGGTGTTAAAACATCACTTTCTGGGAACCCTGCCAAGGGTTCAGAACTGAAGCTACCTCGGAAAGAGATTGTATGGGGCAGAACAAGCACTTGGCTAAGGTTCAATGTAACCTCCCTTTGCCTCATTTTTCTCATCTATAAATGGGAATAACACTATATAGTAAAAAAAAAAAATAACTCTACTTCATATATTTGTTGTGAAGATGAAATGAGCTAAGACATATAGAAGGATTAATGTCACATACCTAGTCATCACTAAATCCTAGGTACCATTACTTATGATTATGATTATTAAAGGATTTGAGTTCCAATTCTAGCTCCTTACTAACCACTCAGTACAGTTCTCACCACCTTGTGTTTCAACCTCCTCATTTTTTTTGTTTGTTTGTTTTTGCGGTACGCGGGCCTCTCACTGTTGTGGCCTCTCCCGTTGCGGAGCACAAGCTCCGGACGCATAGGCCCAGCGGCCATGGCTCGTGGCCATGTGGGATCCATCCGCTCCGCAGCACGTGGGATCCTCCCGGACCGGGGCACGAACCCGCGTCCCCTGCATCGGCAGGCGGACTCTCGACCACTGCGCCATCAGGGAAGCCCCAACCTCCTCATTTTTAAATTGGGCATAAATCTACTAGATCCAAACCAACTGGCTTTTTCTCCCATCAAATTTGATGATGAATGTGAAAAAAATATATTGGAGAAAATAAAGTGTTAGCAGAATGGAATGTATATATATGTTGTAGTCTCTGTTTCTCTGAGACTTTTTGAGCTACACTTACTATATGCTCTGTGTCATGCTAGATGTGGCAGTGATACACTGTATCAGGAGCTAGTAAATAAATATACCTTTCATGGTCAGTTGGATAGCATGGAAACAAGTTCCCCAAATAGTGAGGAGCACGTGGAAAAATACAGGTAATGGCATAAATCCACACGGCATGGGGGGAAAGCCTAGGGTTCCACTACCCGAAAGCATTATGTCCAATGAAAGCATCTAAAACCGTGGAGACTGGCGATAAAACCGCAGCTGCATCATAAGCAGAGATGTCAAAGTTAAAAGACATACACGCACACTGTGTCCTGAAATGAGGGGGTCTGGCAGGGACAGGAATATTCTGGCAGCTCATGCAAAACAGGCACTTTCTAATCACAGGAAGCAGTCAAGACAGGGCCTCCGACCTGCAGTCGAGAGGGTTCTTACCTTTTTGACATCCCTGACCAAGTGGTACAATGTGTTTGAGGGCCCATGTCTCTGAAAACAATAAAGAAGAATCAAATGGTTTTGCTAGTCAGGGGCTCTCATTGGCAAGGCAACAAGGATCTGGAAGGAAGGGTTCTGGCTGGCGGAGGGGAAGTTCATTAAGATGAACCTTGTTCTAGTTGCTCAGTTGTACCTGTCTTTTCTAAACAAACACAGTGGCAGGTTTTTGGATTGTGGCTCCTCAAGAAAAAGCATTTGAGGCTCTAGATTCAAACTTTGCAAAGGAGGCCATCAACTCTGTTGACAGCTGGGCCAAAACATCATTCAAGAGGCTACTTGTGCAGCAGGGGGAGACAAAAGGGCCAGTTTACTGCATTAGAACTACAATTTGGCACACTGCCAATCACAACTTGTTTATTACCCATAATGAATGAGAAACTGGCTAAAGCAGGGTTTGGCAGACTTTTTCTGTAAATAGCCAGATGGTTAATATCTTAGACTTTGTGGGCCATACAGTCTTCATTGCAACTGTTCAACTCTGCCATTGTGTAAAAGATCCTTACCTTTGCTTAAGGTAAGAATAAAGTGAAGTGGTTTGCCATTCTCTTGTATTTCAGGAACAGGAATATCAGATGAAACACAGGATGCCTAGTTAAATCTGAATTCCAGACAGCCAATGAATAACTTCTTTTTTTGTTTGAATTTTCATTCATTTTATTAATTCTTAATGTTGAACTTTTTTTTGTCATATTGATGGCTTTTTTTTTTTTTTTTAATCTGTTTTTATTTTTGGCTGTGTTGGGTCTTTGTTGCTGTGTGCAGGCTTTCTCTAGTTGCAGCGAGCGGGGACTACTCTTTGTTGCGGTGCACGGGCTTCTCATTGTCATAGCTTCTCTTGTTGCAGAGCATGGGCTCTAGGTGCGCTGGCTTCAGTACTTGTGGCACGCGGGCTCTAGAGCGCAGGCTCAGTAGTTGTGGTGCACGGACTTAGTTGCTCCGTAGCATGTGGGATCTTCCTGGGCCAGGGATCGAACCCCTGTCCCCTGCATTGGCAGGCAGATTCTTAACCACTGTGCCACCAGGGAAGCCCTGATGGCCTATTTTGTATTTCTTTTTAGTATTCATGTATTTTTTATGTATCAAATTAAAAGTTTTAAATGTAACTATATCTCTTAATCTTTTGATTTACAGCTTTTGCTTTATGTTTCCTCATCTTTTAAAAATTGAGGTATAATTGACATATATTAGTTTCAGGTATACAACATAGTGATTCGATATTTGTATATATGGCAAAATGATCGTTACAATAAGTCTATTTAATATCTGTCACCATACATAGTTCCTAGATTTTTTTCTTGTGATAAGGACCTTAAAGATCTACTCTCTTAGCAACTTTCAAATATGCAATACAATATTATTAACTATAGTCACTGTGCTGTATATTACATCCTCATGACATTTATTTTATAAATAAATTTGGAAGTTTGTATATTTTGACCAGTAACAATGAATAATTTTGAGTATGTCTTGTGCAATATTTGAGACATACTAAAAATTATTTGTTCTTTATCTGAAATTCAAACCTAACTGGGAATTCTGTACTTTTGTTTGCTAAATCTGGTGACCGTATTGGAAGATCTTGAACAGTGATGGCAAATCCTTAAGCACTGTTGGAACACATTCAAGTATTCAAGACAATCCCTGTGTACCACCTTCACTACTGGCCCCTTCAGGCAGACATACTCATCAGAACTCTTTTTCCACTGAGGGATGTGTAGGGATTAAACATGCAAACTCTGGAGTCAGAATGCCTGGCTCCAAACCTGACCCTGCGGCTTACCAGCTGTGGCCATGGGCAAGCTGCTTAACTGTGACTCACTCTTACTATCTATAAAATGAGGATAATACTACCACTTATCTGGTAGGGCTGTTGTGAGGATTAAATAATGAAATATTTATAAAACTATTAAAATAGTGCTTAGAAAATGTTAGCTATTCTTATCACTGAGGCCATTCACTGTTCCATAACCCTTTTCAACAGAGTACTCTAGGGAACATTGATTAGACTTGACTGGAGGGATGAAATCCACTGGCCTTTCTTGATCTATAACTTTCCTACTTCTTTCCAATCATTGGAATAAATCACTCTGCTCCCTTGATTCTCGAGTTTATATGAAGGTCATTCAACTCTGTGTTTTCATTTATTTATTTTACTGAAAACCCCATTATTATTATTTCCCCAGTTTTATTAAGATAAAATTGACATGTAACATTGTGTAAGTTTAAGGTGTACAATGTGATGATTTGATGCTCGTATATATTGTGAAATGTCTACCACAATAAGGTTAGTTAACATATCCTTCACCTCACTTAATAATCATTTTGTTGTTGTTATGGTGAGAACATTAAAGCTCTGATCTCATAGTAACTTGCAAGTATACAATATAGTACTGTTAACTACAGTCACAATGCTGTACATTAGATCCCTGAAACATATTCATCTTATAACTGAAAGTTTGTATCCTTTGGCCAACATCTCCCCATTTCCCCCACCCCTGGGCCCCAATTTTTTGGAGGAACCTCCATATTGTTTCCTATATTTTGTTCCCTTGTCTAATATTAGTTAACTGTATATGCATGAGTTTATTGCTGGGCTCTTGATTCTGTTCCATTGGTCTATGTGTCTGTTTTTATGCTGATACCATACTATTTCGATTACTGTATCTTTGTGATATAGTTTGAAATCAAGAAGTGTGATATCTCCACCTTTGTTCTTCTTTCTCATGATTTCTTTGGTTATTCAGGGTCTTTGGTGTTTCCATGCAAATTTTAGGAATGCTGTTTTCTATTTCTGTGAAAAATGCCATCAGAATTGCATTGAATCTATGGATGGTTTGGGGTAGCATGAACATTTTAACAATATTAACACTTCCAGTTCATGAACATGAGATATCTTTCCATTTATTTGTTCCTTCTTCAGTTTGTTTTATCAATGTCATAGTTTTTGATATATAGATCTTTCACTTCTTTGGTTAAGTTTATTCCTAAGTATTTTATTGTTTTTGGTGCTGTTGTAAATGGAATTGTTTTCTTTATTTCTTTTTCAGATAGTTCATTGTTAGCATACATAAATGCAACTGATTTTTGTACGTTGCTTCTGTATACTGAAACTTACTGAATTTATTAGTTCTAATAGTTTTTTTGGTGGAGTCTTTAGGATTTTCTGTATACAAGATGCTGTTATCAGCAAACAGACAATTTTCTTTCTTCCTTTTCAATCTGGATAAAAAAATTTTTATTGCTTTTTCTCCTTTTTTTTTTGGCCTCATTTCTCTGGCTACCACTTCCAGTACCATGTTGAATAGGAGTGGTAAGAGTGGGCACAATTTTCTTAATCCTGATCTCAGAGGGAAAGCTTTCAATCTTTCACCATTGAGTATGATGTTAGCTATGGGTCTGTCATATATGGGTTTTATTACATTGAGGTGTGTTACTTTTATACTCAATTTGTTGAGAATTTTTACCATGAAAGGATGTTGAATTTCGTCAAATATATTTTCTGCATCCACTGAGATGATCATATGATTTTTGTCTTTCATTCTATTAATGTGATGTATCACACTAATTAATTTGCATATGTTGAACCATCCTTGCATCTAGGAAGACTCCCACTTGATCATGGTATACCATCTTTTTAATGTGCATCAATTTGGTTTGCTAGTATTTTGTTGAGAATTTTTGCATCTATATTGACCTGTAGTTTTCTTTTCTTGCAGTGCCCTTATCTGGCTTTGCTATTATGGTAATGCTGGCCTCCTAAAATAAGATTGGGAACATTCCCTCCTCTTCAATTTTTTTTGAAGAATTGGAAAAGAATTGGATTTAATTCTTTAAATGTTTGGTAGAATTCACCTGTGAAGCCATCTGGTCCTGGGCTTTTCTTTGTTGGGAGGTTTTTGATTCCTGATTCAATCTCCTTACTTGCCACATGCAGCCTTGGCTGATGGAGTGTACTCATGTAGCTGCAGGGTCTTGCAGTTCTAGGGTCTTGCATTTCCACCGCTGTGGCAGTGTGTGTCAGGCCAGCAGTGTATAGGTGCACAGCCAGAGGTGCTAGCTTTCAGAGTGTGCACAGCAGTGGAGGTCAGCCATGGGGGTCTAGGCTGGGTTCTTGCAATCGTGTAGCCACAGAGGCCTGGGCTGGCTGTTGGTGTGGACCCTAGGCGCCAGCAGGGGTGAGGGGAGAGGGAGTGGTGAGGGGCTTGGGTGACTGGTGTCTATGAACGCAAATATCTGTAGAGCAAAAGCCAGTGAAATCTGCAGGGCTCTGTGGCAGCTGTGCTGGCTATTGGTTTCTTTACTGGTGAAAAATGCCGGGGTCCTCTGCAGAGCAGGTCCCTGGGAACCGTGGTTACTCAGCCTTCAGCCTGGCTGATACTGTGTTCCTAGCTATCACAGTATGTCTCAGCTTTGCAGGTCTCTGGGCGGGGTGAAACCGAAGTGTGTCCTTTGTGCAGTGCCCTGAAAGGCTCACTGGCTCTCTCTTTTCCAGTGAGGGGAACTATTTCTAGCTGAGGAGCTTCCTCTTGGCACAGAGCTGTGCTGGCCTCAGGGGACAGGGTGATACAGACACAATGAAGCTGTTCTTCCTCTCCTTTTTGTGTGGTTATTTTCAGATATTTTTTGTTCCACTGTTTTGCTGAAGTTTTTTAATTGAACTCCTGAGCTCTCCTAGAGCTGTCTTTGTCTGTGGATAGCTGTCTAACTGTTGATCTTTGTGGGGGAGGGGATAGAGCCTGGGTCCCCCACTCTGCCATTCTGGCCTATTATTACTGAAAGTCTTAGTATGCAGAACTGAGAAAAATCTGCAGAGAAAACAGAAACGTGGGGTCATTCCGCTAACTTGTTTTCTACTTCCAGCAGTGGGAATGTTGCAGAGCCAGGGTGGCACCAGCTAATACCTATCACTGGCTGGGGACAGGTCAACAAGCTCCATCTCATTAGTGCTGTGGGTGGTGGGACAAAGAGGCACTGTGACAAATGAGGGGAAAAGCAGTCTCTGAGAAAGAAGCTTTGGTTCAGTACTGGCTTCTTTCTTTACTTAGAAATTTTGTGATCTTGAATAAGCCAATTCTTTTCTTGACCTCAGTTTCCTCATCTGTAAAATGGGGGAAAGCAATATCTACTCTTTAAACTTCATTGTATTTTAGTGAGTACCAGCTCAGAGCTGATGTACTTAACTCACTGGATACTCTCAACAACTTCATAAACAGTAGGTTTTCTTTTGATTACTTCTTGGTATCCCTAGTGAATGAATTAACAAATCATTATAAAACAAAACAAAAAAAATCTTTCTGGGTAACTCCAAACAAGAGGTTTTTGCATTTTATCCTTTTATAGTGGAATGAATGAACTTCACAGCTCTGAGGATAACAAGATGGTGCAGGATAGTTAATCAGCCTCCTTTGATGCTTGGAGTTAAATCAATCCTCCTCTGCTGATTGCCTCAAACACCCTCTGGGCTTACAGAATAAAGTGTGTTCTAATTTCCAGAGCCGTATGCTTTTGTGTAAGAACCTGAGAACATTACCTTTTGGTGATCACGTAACTTTCTGCTTCTTAGATGCTGACAACTGAGCAGTTAAAACAGGTGGATTCTTGGTGACTTGGTGTTTGGTCAGGTCTAAGGGAGCATTTGTGGAAAATGATCCATGCATTTGGAGGGGAGGGCAGGGACTCACAGACATGTGCGGGGCAGGAGAAGGTAAAACAAACAAACAAAAAAAGTAGAGAAAATAAAATGTGCCTTAGCTTGGTCCTACCGTATTGTACAATTCCTCTAGTCTGGAGATGGTGAGAAAACGGTGCATGCTTACTCCATTCTCTATGAGTAATTTCACAAAATCCACTCTGTCCAGAACTAGGGCATCCAACATGGCTTGCTCCAGAGACCCCACCTGCAAATCAAATCAGAGTTAGTCTGACCCAGGGTCTAAGGATGTAGTTCTCTGGCATTTTCCTGAATAGTTTAGAAATGGATGCCTTTGACATCTGGTAAACTTTCAGCACCCTCAAGAACATGCTAGCAAGAGTTTCCCAACCCCACTTTTAGGACAGTCACACTCTCTCCTGTGTTTTGGGGCTTGTCTCTGCAAGCAGAACACAAGGATCTCTAGTTCCAAAAGCTATTTCTTCCTTGAATCTCTTTTTTTGTTCTAGATTCTGAGAAGGTGCAAGGGTTTACAAGGCTTTCCCTCTTCCAACTCTCTGACCAAACTTCTACAAAACCAGTGAAGTGCCAAAGTGAGTACTTTACTGTCTTCATTGTCATCTTCCTTAGGCTCTAAATTGGACTCCTGGCTGACCTGAGAGGAGAGATCCTAGTAAATAGACCAGAAAGAAGGCTGCTCTTTTTTTTTTTTTTTTTTACTTAAGTGATACTACCTTGTCTCCACCTCGCCCACTTCTACACGAAGGCCCAGTAACTGTTTAAGGTCATTTGGTCTGTTTACTAGGGTTTTATTTAATTTCTTTCCAAAAAATTTCCCAGTGTCCAGATTCCTTGACAAATCTTTCCAAACTAGCAATTCATTTGCACTAAATGAAGCCAGGGTTTCAATCCTAGGCAGAAGCTCTCTGGGGCAAAGGAAGGGTTAAAAAAGACCTGTACGTGAAGGTGTTGTCCTGCAGTGATTCCAGGCACAGAAATTAAATCCCAGACTGTTGGCTGCCTCCTGGGCATACAAGCATACACCACCCAATGGCCAATTTCCCAAGTTTTTATTTTTGGTAGAGCCAGTTGACGGAGACAAACCAAAAACAGTTATATAAAGCTTTGGTTGCCTCTGTATTGTTCTTGGGTTCAGGGAGGACCTGTGCTCAGTCTCCAGGACCAGATGGCACCGGCACGTGGAAGCCTGCTAATTCTGTATCCTAAGGTGCAACCCAGCCCCACACCAGCATGGGGTGCCACCACATGGCAGCAGAAACCTCCGGGACAACCAGAAACAAACTGCTAACTCTGCTCCTTCCTTAGTTTTAATTAACACAATTTTGTCTTATATATATATTTTCAGGCATATACAAGAAATGGCATTAGTTGCAGCTAAACATTGCTATCAAAGGCCACTCAGAGAGATGGAAATGTTTGGAACATTTGGAGCTGTGCTTTGTCACATCTTCCACCAGATGACAGTGTTTTCCTGAATATAAGAAAGGGAGCTGAGAATGAGGACAGCTACAAAGGAACGTTTCTACCCTGAAGAAAAAGCAGCGGTTTCCTGAGCCGCTCTCAGAGATTCCTTAAACAAATACCCTCGCCCAAGCAAGTGGGCTTTTCAGGGGTGACGACATATACTCTACCGGCCACTGTTGCCCATAAATAAAGATCTGGCTGCGGGCGATGTCGACTCTGTTCCAGGCTAAAGCTAAGCTCAGTTGGTCTGGGGCTGAGGCATTGGCTCCTGTGTGTAGATAAGTAGGAGAGAAGAATGAGAGAGAGAAAACAGCACTCAGTTATTATACCAAGAAGACACACTCCATCACTCTCCCATCCACCCCCTCTTCCTGGAGAGCAGACTTGGCTGTACAGCAGGGGTTCTCATACTTGGCCCTGTTGCCATTTTGAGCAGGATAATTATCAGGTCCTATATATTGTAGAATATTTAGCAGCATCTCAGGACCCAGTAGATGCCAATAGCACCTCCCCCACCAAGCCATGACAACCAAAAATATCTCCAGACACTGCCAAACGCCCCCAGGAGTGAAGGGAGACAATATTAACCCGACTGCTGCTCTACAGCTTTGCTAGTCAAGGTGTGGTTCACAGGGCAGCAGCAGCAGCATCACCTGGGCACTTATTAGAAAGGCAGAATCCCAGGCCCCACCCCAGTCCTACTAAATCAGAATCTGTATTTCAACAAGATCCCAGGTGATTCATATACACGTTGAAGTTTGACAAGCCTGCTCTACAACACATTTTGTTTCTGCTGGCCAATCACTGGTTTTAAGGCATCTTTTGAATTATATATTGCACGGTGATGGTGCCCTGGTCAAGAAAGTGAGCCAGCTTTAACACTCTATTGAAAAAGAGTTAAGACGATCTTTTAAGAGAAAGGCAAACAAGTGGCTGGGGTTTACTTTGATTTGTGAGTAGAAACCACTGAACAATCTTTCAGTTTCCCATTATTCTCCAGACTCTGTCGCTAGATCTGCACTGTCTACGTGTGGCTATTTAAATCTAAACTAATTGAAATTAAATTAAGGGGGGAACACGGAAGATGCCGTTAGAGTAAGACACGGAGATCACCTTCCTCCCCACAGATACACCAGAAATACATCTACACGTGGAACAACTCCTACAGAACACCTACTGAACGCTGGCAGAAGACCTCAGGCCTCCCAAAAGGCAAAAAACTCCCTACGTACCTGGGTAGGGCAAAAGAAAAAAAGAAAAAAACAGAGACAGAAGGATAGGGACGGGACCGGCACCAGTGGGAGGGAGCTGTGAAGCAGGAAAGGTTTCCACACACTGAGAAGCCCCTTCGCGGGCGGAGACTGCGGGTGGCGGAGGGGGGAAGCTTCGGAGTCACGGAGGAGACCGCCGCAACAGGGGCGCGGAGGGCAAAGCGGGGAGATCCCCGCACGGAGGATCGGTGCCGACCGGCAGGGAGAGGACTGGGGTTGGCGGCGTGAACACAGCCGACAGGGGGTTAGTGCACCACGGCTAGCTGGCAGGGAGTCCGGAAAAAGTCTGGACCTGCCGAGGAGGCAAGAGACTTTTTCTTCCCTCCTCTTTGTTTCCTGGTGCGCGAGGAGAGGGGATTGGGAGCGCTGCTTAAAGGAGCTCCAGAGACGGGCGCGAGCCGCGGCTAACAGCTCGGACCCCAGAGACGGGCCTGAGACGCTAAGGCTGCTGCTGCTGCCACCAAGAAGCCTGTGTGAGAGCACAGGTCACTCTCCACACCTCCCCTCCCGGAGCCTGTGCAGCCCGCCAACGCCAGGGTCCCGTGATCCAGGGACAACTTCCCCGGGAGAACGCACAGCGCGCCTCAGGCTGGTGCAACGTCCCGGCCGACCTCTGCCGCTGCAGGCTCGCCCTGCACTCCGTGCCCCTCCCTCCCCCTGGCCTGAGTGAGCCAGAGCCCCCGAGACAGCTGCTCCTTTAACCCCGACCTGTCTGAGCGAAGAACAGACGCCCTCCGGCGACCTACATGCAGAGGCAGGGCCAAATCCAAAGCTGAGCCCCGGGAGCTGTGCGAACAAAGAAAAGAAAGGGAAATCTCTCCCAGCAGCCTCAGAAGCAGTGGATTAAGTCCCCACAATCAACTTGATGTACCCTGCACCTGCGGAATACATGAATAGACAACGAATCATCCCAAATAGAGGAGGTGGACTTTAAGAGCAAGATTTATTATTTTTTTCCCCTTTTCCTCTTTTTATGAGTGTGTATGTGTACTCTTCTGTGTGAGATTTTGTCTGTATAGCTCTGCTTTCACCTTTTGTCCTAGGGTTCTACCTCTCTGGTTTTTTTGTTTGTTTTGTTTTTAACTTTTAAAAAAAATTTTCTATCTTAATAATAATTTTTATTTTAATAACCTTATTTTATTTTATCTAACATTATTCTATTTTATCCTTTCTTTCTTCCTTTCTTCCTTCCTTCTCTCCTTCCTTTCTTTCTTTTTCTCCCTTTTATTCTGAGCCATGTGGATGAAAGGCTCTTGGTGCTGCAGCCAGGAGTCAGTGCTGTGCCTCTGAGGTGGGAGAGCCAACTTCAGGACACCGGTCTACAAGGGAGCTCCCAACCCCACATAATATCAAACGGCGAAAATCTCCCAGAGATCTCCATCTCAACAACAGCACCCAGCTTCACTCAAAGACCAGCCAGATACAGTGCTGGACACCCTATGCCAAACAACTAGCAAGAAAGGAACACAACCCCACCCACTAGCAGAGAGGCTGCCTAAAATCATAGTAAGTCCACAGACACCCCAGAACACGCCACCTGACATGGACCTGCCCACCAGAAAGACAAGATCCAGCCTCATCCATCAGAACACAGGCACCAGTCCCTTCCACCAGGAAGCCTACACAACCCACTGAACCAACTTTAGCCACTGGGGACAGACACCAAAACCAACGGAACTACGAACCTGAAGCCTGAAAAAAGGAGACCCCAAACACAGTAAGATAAGCAAAATGAGAAGACAGAAAAACACCCAGCAGATGAAGGAGCAAGATAAAAACCCACCAGACCTAACAAATGAAGAGGAAATAGGCAGTCTATCTGAAAAAGAATTCAGAATAATGATAGTAAAGATGATCCAAAACCTTGGAAAGAGAATTAACAAGGACCTAACAAGCAACAATGAACAGCACAATAAATGAAATTAAAAATACTCTAGACGGAATCAATAGCAGAATAACTGAGGCAGAAGAACGGATAAGTGACCGGGAAGATAAAACAGTGGAAGTAACTACTGCAGAGAAGAAGAGGAAAAAAGAATGAGAAGAACTGAGGACAGCCTCAGAGACCTCTGGGACAACATTAAATGCACCAACATCCGAATTATAGGGGTTCCAGAAGAAGAAGAGAAAAAGGGACTGAGAAAATATTTGAAGAGATTATAGTTGAAAACTTCCCTAATATGGGAAAGGAAATGGTTAATCAAGTCCAGGAAGCACAGAGAGTCCCATACAGGATACATTCAAGGAGAAACATGCCAAGACACATACTAATCAAACCATCAAAAATTAAATACAAAGAAAACATACTAAAAGCAGCAAGGGAACACAACAAATAACACACAAGGGAATCCCCATAAGGTTAACAGCTGATCTTTCAGCAGAAACTCTTCAAGCCAGAAGGGACTGGCAGGACATATTTAAAGTGATGAAGGAGAAACACCTGCAACCAAGATTACTCTACCCAGCAAGGATCTCATTCAGATTTGATGGAGAAATTAAAACCTTTACAGACAAGCAAAAGCTG
>RJWK010016907.1:0-34861 GCA_004363435.1 Platanista minor
CCAAGGGGCTGCTCTTCGTACCCCCTGACATCGACAGGCGGACGGTGGAGCTGCGTCTGGGTGGCAACTTTATCATCCACATCGGCCGCCAGGACTTCGCCAACATGACGGGGCTGGTGGACCTGACACTGTCCAGGAACACCATCAGCCACATCCAGCCCTTCTCCTTCCTGGACCTTGAGAGCCTGCGCTCCCTGCACCTCGACAGCAACCGGCTTCCCAGCCTCGGGGAGGACACCCTGCGGGGCCTGGTCAACCTGCAGCACCTCATTGTGAACAACAACCAGCTGGGAGGCATCGCAGACGAGGCCTTCGAGGACTTCCTGCTGACGCTGGAGGATCTGGACCTCTCCTACAACAACCTCCACGGCCTGCCCTGGGGCTCCGTGAGGCGCATGGTCAACCTGCACCAGCTGAGCCTGGACCACAACCTGCTGGACCACATCACCGAGGGCACCTTCGCCGACCTGCAGAAACTGGCCCGCCTGGACCTCACCTCCAACCGGCTGCAGAAGCTGCCCCCCGACCCCATCTTCGCCCACTCCCAGGCCTCTGCCCTGACGGCCACGCCCTTCGCTCCACCCCTGTCCTTTAGTTTTGGGGGAAACCCACTGCACTGTAACTGCGAGCTTCTCTGGCTGCGGAGGCTCGAGCGGGATGATGACCTGGAGACTTGTGGCTCCCCGGGGGGCCTCAAGGGCCGCTACTTCTGGCACGTGCGCGAGGAGGAGTTTGTGTGCGAACCGCCTCTCATCACCCAGCACACGCACAAGCTGCTGGTCCTGGAGGGCCAGGCAGCCACACTCAAGTGCAAGGCCATCGGGGACCCCAGCCCCCTCATCCACTGGGTGGCCCCCGATGACCGCCTGGTGGGGAACTCCTCCAGGACTGCCGTGTATGACAACGGCACCCTAGACATCCTCATCACCACGTCTCAGGACAGTGGCGCCTTCACCTGCATCGCTGCCAACGCCGCTGGGGAGGCCACGGCCACAGTGGAGGTCTCCATTGTCCAGCTGCCACACCTCAGCAATAGCACCAGCCGTACGGCATCCCCCAAGTCCCGCCTCTCGGACATCACTGGCTCCAGCAAGACCAGCCGGGGAGGTGGAGGTAGTGGGGGCGGGGAGCCTCCCAAAAGCCCCCCGGAACGGGCTGTGCTGGTGTCCGATGTGACCACCACCTCGGCCCTGGTCAAGTGGTCGGTCAGCAAGTCCGCCCCCCAGGTGAAGATGTACCAGCTGCAGTACAACTGCTCCGACGATGAGGTACTGATTTACAGGTGAGCCCGGGACTGCGGCAACACAGGGAGGTGTCTGGCTGGGCCAGGAGGAAATGATGGGGAGGGTTTTGAGCTGTTCTCACCTGTGCCCCACCTCCCCAGAGGTGTCTGTGGGATTCTGGGGACAAACTGCGCCATTTGTGCAGGTGAGAGGAAGTAGAATGAACATTACCTACAAGTTTAAGAAGAGGGGACCCCACATGGGCAGCCCGAAGAGTTGTGTATGTCGGAGGACCGTACCTCCCAGGGCCATGACTGTGGTAGGTGGTCTCGTGGCTGTGAGCCTCAGAACTTTCTGTTTTGAGCCTCAGATGGAGGGCACACAATAACAATGAGCAGAACTCTTGGCCAAAGAATCTGACTCCTCCAAGGAGGGATGAATCTGACCTTCACCTGGACTTGTAGGGAGTCACGGTTAAGGTCAGGAAGTGTAAAATTCAGATCATCACTCTGCCACTTGCTAGTCATTTAATTCTCTTGCCCTGCCTCAGTTGTCCCCATCTGTAAAATGGGGATAATCTGTACCTGACTTGGTCAGAAGGTAATTGAACTCAACTCAGACTGGCTGAAAAAAAGAAAAAGGGAGAGGTAATGTGTTGGCTCATGTAACTGAAAACTCGGGGACCTGCCTCAGGGTAGGTCAAAGGCCCCACAAACATCCTGCATTCTCAGTTTCTTAGCTTCCCTAAGTTTCATTTTTCTTCTGGTTTGGCTTCACCCTCAGACAACCGCTTTCCTCTGGGCAGCCCTAGAAGGAGAAGAGCGTCCATGTCCCAGTTGGTCCCGCAGAAGCCCTGGACGAGCTCTGATTAACCAGAGCAGGTCATGTGAGCCTACTGAATATTAGAGGTGGGGTCATCCTGCCCACCTGTCCTGACCACTCTGGGTGTCAGTCTCCTCATCTGGAAATGGAGACATTGATGTTCATCTCCTTCTGTGATAATCAAAGGGCCATTTCCTAGGCTGATAGAAAGGGAGATTAAGACTGAAAAGCTGCAACAGAATTGCCTAAGTTTTTTGGAGGGAGGGAGGCGCCCACAGATGATGGGTCCAGGCCAAAGGGTCGGGGGCTGACCACAGGTGTGTTTCCTTCTTGGCCAGCCTCAGCATGTGTTAAACATGACAGACATGGCCTAGAATCTTACAGCTCAAGGAATGCATGGTTTCTTTTGAAATCCTGTGTGTTTTATTGTATGCATTTAAAATGATTATTCTGAGAGGGGATCCCATATACTTCGCCAGACAGCTGAAGCGTCCATGGTACAAGAGAGGTCAAGAACCTTGATCTGTCAGTGAGGTTTCTTCCAGCTCTGACTTTCTCAGTTGATGAATCGGTCTCTGGATGGGAAGGTGTGGGGAAAGGAAGGCATTTATTCACCAAACGGAGTCCATGAGATGGAGGGTGGGTGCACCATGGAAGCTGCTGGAGCCAAGGAAATTCCCTTACCTGGCGTCATATGTGTGGCTTGTCTGGAGAGCAGCTTCGTTCTCAGGATGTAGAGAAAACAGCATTAGAACTTAACTGAAGTATATGCATGTCATATATATATATATATATATATATATATATATATATATATATGGAATTAAACAATATATGTTATGTATTCATATATATATGAAATTAAACAATCTGCATATATATTTTTTCTACTTATAAAAGTAGTAGTCTTTGTAGAAAATTTGGAACATAGACAAAATGATAAAGAGAGAGAAAAAAATGACCTGTAATCCCACCACTCAAAATTAACCAGGAGCATTTGGCCTCTAAGTTTTATTCCAGTTCAAAACAATACTTATGATCAATCTAGTGTGTCCTTTTGTTTCTTAATTCTTTCCACTCAACATTGTAGCTTGCTTAGATCCCGTGGTATTAAAGTACTTTTCATTTGGCTATACCGTAATTTATTTATTCAGTCTTCTATTGTTGGACATTTAGGTTGTTTCCATTTTTCACTATTAAAAGTAATGCAGCAAAGAAAAAAAAGTAATGCAGCAATGGATGTATCTTTGTACATAAATACATTTGTGCAACTTCAGTGATTTCCTTAGCGTATTTTCTTAAGGGTTGAATCACTGGTTTCACAGGTAAATTTATAACCTTTATACATTGCATATAAACATTTATTTATCCTCTCACCAGTGGAAGGTGGCAGTGCCCATTTTGACTGCACCCTTGCCAATTATAGAATATATAATTACTTTCATTTTTGCCAGTCTCATAGGTGAAAAATGGACCTTGCTTTAATTTGCGTTTCTTTGATACCTTGTGAGGTTGACCTTTTGAAAATAAGTATATTTCTTCGCTTGTGAATTTATTATATGGTTTTGACTTTGATATAAAGTGTAAAGGCAAAAAGCTACCAGCTCTGAGGCTTGCAAAGGCTCAGGATGAAGGGACATGCAGTTTGTGAGGGGGAGATACTGGCATCAAGGTGGCAGCAAGCCAAGGTTGCCAAGATGGAACCCCTCCCTGGGGGGTCTCAGAAACCCCCCGAGGGCCACGGGAGGGGTCGGAGGTATTACTTCTGAAGTCACTCAAAGCTGAATTCAAAGTGCTTTCATTTGGTGATTGAGATCCTGGAGACACTAGCTTTCTAGATAGAAATATAGGCACACCTCAGAGCTATTTTGCGTTGGGTTTCAGACCGACCATGGCAATAAAGTGAATATTGCAATAAAGCGAGCCACATGAATTTTTTTGGTTTCCCAGTGCATATAAAAGTTATGCTTACACTATAGTGTAGTCTATTGTATATAACAGCATTACGTCTAAAAAAAAGTACAAACTTTAATTAAAAAATACTTTCTTGGGCTTCCCTGGTGGCGCAGTGGTTGGGGGTCCGCCTGCCGATGCAGGGGACGCGGGTTCGTGCCCCGGTCCGCGAGGATCCCACGTGCCGCGGAGCGGCTGGGCCCGTGAGCCATGGCCGCTGAGCCTGCGCGTCCGGAGCCTGTGCTCCGCGACGGGAGAGGCCACAGCAGCGAGAGGACCGCGTACTGCAAAAAAAAAAAAAAAAAAAAAAAAACTTTTCTTGCGAAAAAATGCCAACCATCATCTGAGCCTTCAGTGGGTCATAGTAGTAATGTCAAAGATCACTGATCACAGACACCATAACAAATATAATAATAATGAAAAAGTTTGAAATTCTGCGAGAATTACCAAAATGTGACACACAGATATGAAGTGAGCAAATGCTGTTAGAAAAATATCCCTTATAGAATTCCTCAGTGCAGCGTTGCCCCAAATCTTCAATTTGTAAAAAGCAATATTTGCAAAGTGCAATAAAATGAAGTAAATGGAAACATCAGAACTCTTAGGGAAAAAATACAGATAACAATGCAGATTTCCCCTTATTGTGGTCTTGAAGATTAGAAGAGAGGCAGCCTGGAAAGCTCTCCAAACAGTGCAGGCACGTAACAGTAAGTGTTCAAGGAATACAAGTTATTATTATTATTGTTATTAGCAAGAGTGATGGTTGTAGTAACAGGAATGGTGAGAGTTGAGACCATTATCTTGTCTACCATCCTAGGCAAGCAAGGGGAAGAGTATGGTTAGATGTGCAATTCAGTCTTTAAGAAGTTGGATTTCCAAAATGTAGAGAGAAAGGACAGCGTGAGTCTGTAGCCAGATAATAGTAACAGCAATCACCAGACAACGTTATTGCCAGCTTACTGTGGGTTTCAATGTAGCTTTCCAATAAGTAAATATCTCATTTAAATCTCCTGGACATACCAAGAAATATAAAAGACCAAGAGAATTAAAACTCTCCCAAGGTTGTGCAGCCAGAACGAGGCAGGACTGATCTGAACACAGGTCTCTGGTTTCAGTGCCTAGACTTAGCCACCATGGCTGTGCTGCCCTCACCCTAACAGTGAAGCTGGCTGTTAGGACAAATGGGAGACTCCAAGAAGGATACAGTGGATTTTCAGAAAGCAAATTGTCCCCATAAGAAAGAAGAGACACCAGTGGGCTGCACAGTAGCTCCGTGACACTCTCAGCCTTCAACAGGGATGTGTACAAAAGAGGGGCAGAAAGGCTTCTCTCCAAAGATGAATATTAAAGAGGGGCACACACTGTACAGAGGGCAGGGCTTTTAATCCATGTTCATAGCAGGAAGGACAAATGTGCTGGTTAGGAGGGAGGCTGCAGGAAGACTAGACAAGAGCCACAGGGAAAGCTGCACAGTTTCCAACTGGTCTCCATCTTCCCCGGCGAGAACAGGGCTAGCAATAATGGTACACATCTGCTCTGAGAGCTTGCTTGAACTGGGCACTATTCTGCTCTGAGAGCTTGCTTGAACTGGGCACTATTCTGAGGCCTCTATGTCTACTAACTCATTGAGTTTTCTCAAAACCCCAGGAGGTGAGAACTATTGTTATTCTACTTCCCATATAAGAAACTTGCCCAAGGTGTTACATGGAAAGTTGCAGAGACACATCACCTGTACCCCAAGGGTCACATCCCAGGACTAGAGGACACTAGCTGAGTTTCCCAAACCCATGGGGGTGGGCCTGAGACAGCATGGACAGAAAGAGAAGTGCCCAAGATGGGAAAGGGGTGGAGAGTCTGCTTTTGAAGACTAGACCCCATAAAGAATAGGATGCTAGGCTGGGCAGAATTGCTCAACAGATGGCTATAAGCCCTTGGCAAAGAATGCTGATTTCCAGGACCCAGCATGGGTTCCCAGGGGACAAATCCTGCCCGAGTATTCAGCTGTCTTCAGGGGACATTATGACCCAGTCTTTCTTTCTTTTTTTTTCTAATTGAAGTATAGTTGATGTACAATGTTACATAATTTACAGGTGTACAACATAGTGATGCACAATTTTGAGAGGTTACATTCCATTTATAGTTTCTACAAAATACTGGCTATATTCCCTGTGTTGTACAATATATCATTGTAGCTTATTTGTTTTAACCATAATAGTTTGTACTTCTTAATCTCCTACCCCAATCTTGCCCCGCCCACCCACTGGTGACCACTAGTTTGTTCTCTATATCTGTGAGTCTGTTTCCTTTTTGTTATACTCACGAGTTTGTGACCCAGTAGTTCTTTTAATCTGCCTCCTTGTCATTCACGAGGGCAGCCCTCCTCAATGACATCCCTCCTGACACAGGATTCTCCACGAGACCCCCACCCCTGTGCATCTCCAAGGGGGAAGTGGGCCAGAACCTCTGGGGTGATACATGCTGTTGGAAAACATCCTAGGAGTTTCCATGGCTGTGACTCACTGCCGTAAACAGAGCGCATCACAATTGTAAAGGACACTTGACAAAAATCTCACCCTGTGTTTGGGCCAAAATGGAGACGTGTGAACTGGTGAAGTGGACTTGTAACTGGTCAAGTAATCAGGTTGCTTAACAAATTGATGTGAGCATGGGAGAAAGCCTCTGCCTAGTGCCCATACCTGCCCCCATTCTGTACTGCTCAGTATGTTTTCTTATCGACATGGATAATGACACAGAAAATATGTATTCTCTTTCGGTGCAAAAACTCAGCTGCATGAGTTCAAGGTGAGGCACATGTGGCTTGACTGGAATTTTGTGTGGCGTCGGCTCAGAGTTTTAGCTGATCTCAAGGACATCATGGCTGCAAAGTGATGGAGCTGCCAAAAGACTCCTGTAATTTTGGGTTGTGTTAACAGTGGTGAAGTGCTCAGATCATGGGAGGTTACGATTTTAATCACTGAATCATTCAAGCTGGTCGGAGTGGGGCTGTAACACGTTTAATACAGGATGACAGAGTCTCAAGAGATTATCTTTACCAATGGCAATATATCCAGAGATCCACTGATGAGAATGGGATTCTAGAATCTTGTGATATGGGCAGAGGTTACCTTGGAGATGACAGGATTTGAGAAAGCAGTCATGTATCCCTTTATTCAAAGAATGTATGAGTAGGAGAGAGGAACACACACACACACACACACACACACACACACACACACACACACGAAAGCAGGCACGGACCCATTACAATAAAAAAATGCCAATAGCGGCGTCTGTACCTACCTCTCTCATTGCTCTCCATCTGGCTGCAAAATGATTTGGCTTGTGTCTTCCTTCCTCTCTAGCATGTGATGTTCATACCTACTCACCTCCGTATCCCCAGCCCCTAGTAAGTCCTGGACCACAACAGCTATTGAGTCAACACCTGGTGAACTGAACAGAATGGAAATGAACTTCAGAGCTGCCCAACAGCAGAATCAACAAGGGCTGCCATAAGGTAGTGAGCCGCCCGTACCAGAAGGGTTCAAGCAGAACCCGGCTAACTCCATGCCAGGGATGCCGAGTGGTCAGCCTAACTGTAACATTTGACTTAAGTGAGCCCACCCTGATGGTCTATGGCTCTGTTTTCTTATTATCCCATGATCAAGGCAATATGGTTACCACACTTGCTAAATCCACCTGCTTTTGCCAGTTGGGGCCACATGGCATCTTGCCTCGCAGGGTTAGGGTGCCCTGTCTCATAGGGGTTTAAGCCCTGGGGCCTGAGGCCACAGACAGGGACCTTGGTGGAGGCTCAGTTGTCCAGCCAGATTGGACACATCATTGACAGGTCACCATTGACCAACACCATGGGCCTACAGAAGCCCTGGGGGCTGTGAGCTGTGTCTGAAACATCAGGTTCTATTCTATATACCAGGAAGGGGGAGCAGAGGCATGGCTAATTCCAAGCCATGGATAACTCAGGATTTGAATTTGGCTATGAAATAGTGTCTCGCTTTTATTTTTTTTAATCAGATAATTAGCTCCCTAATTATCTAATGGTTTTTGCTGACTTCCCAAGCCATTTGCCTTCCCTGAATACATACGGCTGAGCCCTGCCGGCAGCCCTGGGTCATGCTGGACACGTACAGTCCACAAGTGGGGCCTGGCCTGTTTCCCGTGTGACTGGGGAGGGCCAGCTCCCCCATCTGTCTGCCCCAGGGCCTGCCCTTTCAGGAAGTGGCTAGCATTAATGGGGACAGTGTCAGGGGGGTGGGCAGGAGTCATTGAGGGGAAGAGGAAGGAGGGCGAGAGGGGAGTCAGAAAGAAGGGGGCCTCCCCTCGTGCATGAGAAAGCAGAAGCCCATCCCAGCTCTGCTTCATCCACCATGTGACATGGTAAGTTAAGTGCCCTGCATGTCATTAGCAGCCCAAATGACATTCACAAACACTTGCCTCCAGGCCTGATATTGGAACAGTCCCCAGGAGGGCCAGGGGAACAGCCAGCATACTTCTATAGCACAGTGTGGAATTAGCCAGGTTGCAGCCTTGTCTTTGTGCAGCTTATTCCGCTGTCATCATCTCCGTGTAGAAAAAGCGAGGGGTTATGAGGCAAGAGACCTGAAGGTGGTAGAAGATAGTAACCATTCCATGCCCCGCCCCCCCCCAATTATCTTCAGACCACCCCCCCCTTTCCATGCCATATTCTTCCATGATTGTCAGACATACTCCCCACCTTGGGGGAGACTGAACCACCCCACAGAGTTTGGCAGGGCTGGGGTTGGGGCATTGTTCTTTTTTTTTTACTGTTGCTCTGTTTCCCATCTGGGGAAAGAATAAAATGGCAGATTCAGCCGGTTTCTACCCCATCAGGATCTTGTGAATCAACACCTCAGTTGGCTCCCCCTACCCCATGAAAATGTAGCCCTCTCCACCTTGGGGTGGAGGGAAATTTACTGATGAACCTGGGATCTTGTGGATATGGGGAGAAACTGCTAGGGACACGTGCTCCCTAAAGGAAGGGTCATGCCGTATGCAAAACCTGACACCTATGCAGGGGGAAGTTTCTTTGACTCAGCTGCTTCTTTGACATCTCAGCTTCTCCTGAAACAGTGGATTGAACCCTGACAGGCAGAGGATAAAAGGTGTAAAGGAGGAGATTGGGGTGGGTGGGGTAGAAAGATCCCCGGCAACCCCCTGGTCAGAGCCAGATCAGCCTGCCTTGGGTTTTATATTTTTCTAAATTTCTTTTACATTGCTTGACAATTGAAATCTGACATCCACAAGTGGAGATGGACAGGACAAATATTATACCCATTTTATACATGGTGAAACTAAGTCTTTAGTGAATTGAGTGGATTTCCCAAGGTTCCACAAAGCAACGACTACAAATGTGGTGTCCTACATCCAATGCCAGGCACCATGCTGTGGGGCACATCTCACCGCTATCTCAAGGAGTTTTCCTTAGGGCTGGAGACTTGGGCTGGGGGGCACCAACTGAAACTTCTTTTTCTCAGAAGGATGGGGTAACCCACTGGGAGTCTGCTGAGATTTTCTCTTCCAGCTTTAGTTGCTTTCCCCACATTTCTAAGGCCTAGCCGTGGCAATCAGGATGAATAGAAAACTAAACCTAATGAGATTTAAGTTCATAAGGGTTTATGTCTCTTGTGGAAGAGAGTTTAGCCTGGGTTTCTGGGAAGCATGGCCACCAAGGGCCCAGCTCCTACCTCTCTGATCTGCCATCCTCAGTTTTGTCCTTAAGGTTCCCTCATGGTGCAAAATGCCTGCTGGCACTCTAGCTTTCACATCTGCTTTCTATACAGCAGGAAAGATATAAAGCAGAAGGGCCAGAGGGCAAAGGAGAGGAGGTTCTCTGAAGCTCTACCCAATAACTTCTGCTTATATCTCTTTTGGCCACACATGTCTGCAAGGGAGGCTGGGAAATGTAGTTTTTTAAAACTAGGCACAATGCACTGCCAGTAATATAGGGAAGACAAAGAGGCAGCTAGCACTTCTAGAACTTGAGTTTGCACCCTAACTCTACCATTTACTAGTCTTGGGATCATGGGCAAAACACTGCACCACTGTCAGTCTCTGTTTTCTTGTCTGTAAAATGGGAACAGGGATTCCTTTCTGCATATGCTATATAGACAGTGGCATGAACTGAAGGAGATCACCTATTTGAAAGTGCATTTTTCATAGTCAACTGTGAAGTACAGGATACATGTCGTTACTTATTGTTATTAGGAGCCTGTCCACTTTCCTTTCTTAGCTCCCTCTTTTTGTCCCTGTTCTCCAGGCTTCTTTTTGTGGCTCCATTCTTCAAAACCTTACTCTAAGAGAACTGTAAACTGGGAAAACAATCTGATAGAGTTTTAAGAGATCAAAGTATAAGGTGTCACCCCTTTCAGAAATCTTCGCAGTTCAATTGGAAACTCTTAAAGACCCAAAGGAGTGAATCTCTAATGGTGGAATTTCAAAACCCACAGCAAGTTTGTGCATAGGAGAGACATTCTTCAGGGGTGCCTTCCAAGAGCCTCTCAGATCATATCACCACTTTATCATCCTGCCCCTCCTGCTCTGCCCAAGAACATGACTCCACTCAGATTCAAAAACCTTCAGGGCATCTGTTCAGAAGTGACTAAATTCTCTACTTGTCATTCGCTCTTTATTCTCAGAAAGTTCTGTCTGAAGACATCTTCGAAGGGAGAAATAATTAGCAGGAGTAAAGGGAGCAGAATTGTGCATCCAGTCTACCTTTCTTTTGGAATGTGGCTTTTCCCCCTCTAGTAAGTGAAAACCAGAGAACCAGTCCCTTGTTAATTTTGTATACATTTGGTTGGTTTGGGGGTGGGGGTGGGGATATTACTTATTTCTCACCAGGAAAGTACCAAAGAAGGTTTACAGAGGGAGGGGTTAGGCTTGAGGAGTGTCTGGGACTTGGGGATCATGCTGGTGGTGGCAGCCATCAGAATACATCTGACAGCTAGTATTTCCCCCAAACGTGTTCACAGCAGCCAGCTCCTTTCAGCCTCGTAACAGCTCCAGGAGAACTGTGGGTGGGGGAAGTGTGAAACCCAGGCATTCTGACCTGGAGCCTGGGGTTTCCCACCACCCCAGTGTTCCCCAAGCCTAGCTGTTCACCGGAATCCATGGGGAGCTGTATCCTCTCTCCAAGGGATCCTGAGTCAGCTTGGGGTGGGGCCCAGGCATCCGTGTTGCTAAAACTCCCCCGGTGACTCTGCTGTGTGTTCAGCATTGGGCTGTTGTACCTAGGGAATGGGCAGTACTGGTGGGCAGAGCTGCTGTAAATCCCACGGCTGGGGTTTTGGTCTCTGAACTTCTGGTGAGGAAAGAAGTCAGGAGACCTGGGTTCCCATCCAGCTCTACCTTGCCCTAATCATCTCACCACTCTGAGACTTTGCTTCATCTATAACATTGAAATACAAACCCCTTCAAATGGGTTTATCTCCAGAGAGATAGAGTATGTGAAACATTTAGGAAACAAAAGCATCTTAGGCATTTCAGTTGCTGGAGTCATTTTTCTTACCCCTCAGCTGAGGCTTAGTGATTAATACCAGGAGGATCGAATCCAGGGCTCCAGACGTGGTCTCTTATCCCCCTCCCTTTCCTTCTCTGAGCCTCAGGCTTCTTATCTGCAGAATGGGGATGATAATAACTCACAAGGATGTTGTGAAATGATCAAAGATGTAAGACGTGAAGAGCATCTTCAGAGAGTGTGAAGTGCTTCTCGTAGCAAAGATCTGACTGTAGTGGTTTGACAAAATCGGGGCTTTGTTTCTGTCATGTAATGGAATTCCAGAGGGATATAGCTCAGGGCTGGTATGGGAGTTCCATGGACCTCAGGGACTGAAGCTCCTTCTTAGGTCAGTTGCAATCTTTAACATGTGGTTCACTGACCCTTCCCTCTGGGACTTCCTCAGGTGTGCCCAGCCCACAGGGAGGGCAGCTGAAGTGCAGGAGAGTTGACGTCCCCAGGAGCAGCTCCATCCTATGCCAGAGGGAGTTGGAGGATTAACACCCCAGCTTCCTCCCCCAGGGGGAAAGCAGGTTACAGCTGAGGCATGTTCTGTGCTGTCTCCCAGAGGGTCCCAGTAGGACTGAGCCCAGATTGCTCACAAGGGTAAGTCGCTTAGCGAAACAGCCTGTTTGGCCTTTCTTCCCCATTCCAGAGGATCCTGGGCCCACCTCCCAAATAAACTACTGGCACTCAGATCTTCATCTTAGAGTCTGCTCCTGGGAAAGCCCAACTAAGACAGGTACCAACCTTCTGGATGAGTGAGCCCCTTTAAAGAGTCCCCCAGAAGTCCCACCCAATGACTCCCGCTTCCATCTCATTGTATTTCCTCAGACCACGTCAGAGCCTGAGAAAGTTGGTCATTTGTTCAGGCGTGTTGCTTTCCCAAATAAAATCAGGGCTCTGCAGGGGAGTTAGAAGAAGAAGATGGATGTTGGGCAGGAGTGCAACCGCCACAGAGCCATATGGGCGAAAGCGTCCGTGTCATCCACGTCTCTTGGCACCTGCCCACAAAATCCCGGGAGCCAGTAGGCAGTGTGTAGTTTAGCTGAGGCCAGCCTGGGAAGGAAGGTGATCTGGGCTGATTTTCTGCCACTCTGTGAGTGCTCTTTTCTCATCTCTAGAGACACTGAGACAGAGAGAGAAGCCGAGAGGGATGTCTGAGTCCTTGCCAATTAGGCCTGTGGTCTGGCATGTGTGTGTGTGACGAGAGTGGGCACCCCGTAGGTGACAGAAGGGTTCCAAACATGAAGTCAGATTAATGCCCATCATCTTCAGAGCCTCAGAGGTGGTGGGGGGTGGTGAGCCAGCAGAATCACACAGAGCCACAGACTGTGATATGCCAGCCCAAGGTGAAAGCAGGGCCACGGAGACATGCAACACGCATGAACAAGCTCATTAACTGTTTACAAAGGAGAGCTCTTTCTAGCTGGGGTGGGCTTCAGAGATGGGCTCCCACTTGTGCTGTGGCTGCAGGGCTGATGCTGTGGGTGGGAGTACTGGTCCAGATGTGGGAACTAACTGCTGTTGCATCGTCAAGAAGGTACTTGTTCAGAAATTAAACATCACATGGAACTATAAGACACTTAACCTTCTAACCAGGTAATTAGTTAGTGATGATGCTAAGTTAAGGGGCATTTCAGTTTAGTAATTAGCCACCTAAAAGGTGAAGATGTAAATGAATTTGCTTGGTGAACTTGATCCGCTTGAGCTTTTTCAGGAGCTAATGGAAGTGCATTCACATGCCTGGGTTGGGAGGGGTGTATTCTGTGGCTGTATGGGGCAGAGCTTCTGGGAGCAGGGGGAGTGAGGCACAAGCTGTGTCCTGGGGAGTAGGTGGGATTTGGAAGGAAGAGGGGAGGGGTTAGCTGTTTTAGGTGGAAGCAATAAAGAGGACGAGGCAGGAATGATCAGGCCTGGTCAAGGACCCCTGAGAGCCCCAGTATATTAGTCAGTGTCACCACAATAATGCTGTGTGACAAACAAGTTCAAAATCTATGTGACACACAACCTATTGAATCTTCTTACTTGTGGGTCTGCAGGTTGGTTGGAGTTCACCTGGTCTCAGCTGGGCTGGGCTCCAGGCTCTGGGTCTGGTTTAGATCTTCTCTGTGTATCTCGTTCTGGAGCCCGGGTAGGGTGGAGTGGCCATCCAGAGTATGCTCTTTTCATGGTGATAGCAGAAATGCAAGTGGGCAGGTGAAGAAGCAAATGTCAAAAGCCTCTGCTGGCATTACATCTGCTACATCCCATGGGCCAAAGCAAGTTACAAGGCCAAGCAGGGCATGCATGTCACCCACTGTCAGGCCACAGCAAGGCTGTGGAGGTTTTATCTTATTAAAGAGAATGTGTAATTTGTTCTCTGATTTGGTACATTAACCCTGTGAGGTATGATATTGCCATTTGACAGTTGAAGACTCTGAGCCATAGGGAGGGGACATGACTTACAAGGAGCTGGAGTTTGTAGCCAGTGCTCTGTCCTGACTTCAAGATTTCTCCTGTTGGCAGTGGGGAACCGTGGTCAAGTTCTGAGGGGAGAAATGACCTGTGGTGGAGAAACTCTGGGTTTGGAACTGGATAGTCTAGGCACAAACCACACTTTGACTTTTGGTATCTAGACTTTTATTTATTCAATCAGTAAATACTTATTTTGTGTCTGCTTTGGGGTAGCATCTAGTCAAGACCATAGGGTTAGAACAAAATAGGCAAAGTCCTTGTCTACAAGGAGCTTACATTCTTATGGAGGAGAGGGATGAAAAAATTTAAATGTGGGGGCTTCCTTGGTGGCGCAGTGGCTGAGAGTCCGCCTGCAGATGCAGGGGACACCGGTTCGTGCCCCGGTCCGGGAAGATCCCACATGCCGAGGAGCGGCTGGGCCCGTGAGCCATGGCCGCTGAGCCTGCGCGTCCGGAGCCTGTGCTCCGCAACGGGAGAGGCCACAACAGCGAGAGGCCCGCGTACCGCAAAAAAAAAAAAAAAAAAAAAAAAATGTAAATGTGCACTAGGAAGAAAAATAAGTAGTGTAACGAGACAGAGACTGGGGAGCTGCTGTTTTATATGGGTGGTCAGAGATGGCCTCTCTAAAGAGTGAACTTGGAACAGAGACCTGAATGGAGTGAGAGGAAGAGCCATGCAGGGGAAACAGCAAGTGCAAAGGCCCTTAGGGTAGGATGCTGGAGACGCAGCAAGACTCCAGTGAGTCTGGAGGAAGGGTGACAGTGAATGAGGTTAGAGAACTGGATGGGGCTGCATCATGTAGGGCCTCATAGGCCATGGCGAGGCCTTGGACTTTTTCTGGAATGGGGTGGGAGCCATTGGGTGGTTGAACACTGGAGAGTGGCATGATGTGACTAAGAAAGAAGATTCTGGCAGCTGGGTGAAAAAGAGACTATGGAGCAGGGGTGGAAGCAGGGAGACCAGGTACAGGACGGTTTCAGGGGTCTTAGCAATGTCTTGAGACCCTCCTGATCCTTAATGTCAACATCCATAAAATGGGGGGAACAACCCCTTCCACCAAAATTTCCCGTTTGGGCTTGCTATGACGGTGGAGGGAGGTCAGGCCATGGGCACGTGAGTGAGCAGGAAATACCCAGGTAGGGAAAAAAGCAGCATTTTGTGATGATGTTTCTGGCAGACTCCTTGGGGCTCCATCTCCCTGGCCCGGGAACCTCCCTGAGGCCCAACCCACAGCCACAGCGGAGAGGAGTTTCCCATCTCCCCCTCCAGAGCATCACAGCTCACCCATCACTGTCCCAGCTCCTCAGTCATCACCCCCCCTCCCCCCAAGTCCTCTCACTCTGATAGGGAGTAATTATTTATGTTCTTGTTTAATTAGCTCATTAGGAATGTGCTGCAGTATTTCTGAGAATACGTCTCCCGCTCTAGTGGCTCTTAAGAGCGTTTTTTGCTGGTGCCTGGCTGCAACAATTGGAGTGGCATTTGTGGGTGTGAGGGTGGCCAGTGGTCAGGGGCTGGGTGACCTGTGTTCTGTCTCCCGCGGTGTGTGTGTGGACAGGTGCGGAGGCTGCTGAGGTCCTGGGCATGGGGACAGGATCTTAGAAGCTGAGATGGTGGCGGCAGCCGGCACTGAACACCAGAGAGATATTTTTACCACCCGTCAGAATGCCACCGTTTATGAGCCAGTGCCAAGGGCTGGTTGGTTCCCAAGGCTGCTTTTCTGCCAAGCTTTGACTATCGATCTAAAGAAGGTCTGAGTGGAATAGGGAGGCTTTGAAAATTCTCAGGTTCAGCAGTCCTTTCCCTCAGGCGGGGGGGCTGGAAAGAAGCTTCTGTCCTGCAGAAGAAGTGAGTGGGTGGAGGCTACCTTCCTGAGGTCGGGAAAGGATTGCCCAGGTCCAGACCCAAACTCCAGTCTCACCTAGTCCTGCCTAGAGTGGGCCTAGGAATAGAATCCCATCCAAAAATACTGCCTTCACAAAAGATCAGAAGATCTGAAATCCCACCATTAGAGATGTGTTTCTTTGCATTTGTCATGGGAGATACTCAAGTGGTTTCCTCTGGGACTGGCCAACAGAGGATGCAGACATGATGGAGGGCACAGTGGAGGCTCTAACAGGAGGAGGGAGAGGGGGTCAGGAAGGGGTCATCAGGCATCCTCAAAGCCTAGTTCCCTTGTGTGGACACATTGCCAAGGGCTTGAGAGAGCTCAGGGAGAGGGAGGAGAAGCCAAGGTCTGGGGACCAATTCAGCTGTTCATTTGTTAAAATTCTCTTGTGACTCTGTTGTTCTATCTTTAAAATGGGCCTAGTTCTTGCTACTCTCATAGACTGAAAAAAGTCCAGAGTGAAAAGGGGGCAGTTCACAGTCATCCAGGCCAGCCCTCTCCTTTGTTCATGAATCCTTATCATCCCCACCACCCTTCCTACTGATCATCCCCACTCCTACCACCTCCTTGGGATGCTGACTGGCCCCACGTGGGGATAACAACTTCCAGACACAGGAACCTGCCCTCTTTTTTATTCAAGAGCCCAGACCACTGCTGGGTGCCTTTAAGCTAAGAAGTTTTTTCTTACAGGCCCCAAACTCCTTTTCCCGCTACCTCCTAGCCTTAGATTCTGTCTTCATTCACATCAGGAATAAAACTCATTCTTCTTCCATAATATGTCTATTCAATTTTTGCAGATAATTCTCATGGTTCACCTAGTGCTATTTTTTTCAGATGCAACATCTTCCCTCCCTGCCACCGTCCATTTTTGCCTTTTACTTTTAGTCATTCAAGAGGTATTTATGATTCTGGGTCTGGGCCACTCACGGGGAAGACAGCTGAGAATGGGACGCCCCTGCCCTCCTGCAGTTTGTATTTCCCAGGGAGACAGGCATTAAGGGACTAGGTACTTGTGTAGTCACTGATTCAGATACTACAGCTGTGATAAGCTGTGTGAGCCTATGAGAGCCTGGGGTGGTCAGGGAAGGCTTCCTGGAGGAGGTGACCCAGAAGGTCAAGTAGGAGGGCAATCAGTGAAGAGACGTGGGAGGCATTACAGGTAAAGGGCTGTCATGTTTGTCCCTGGAGCAGGAAGGGACCTGGGATGTGCCCTGTGACACGTCTCCGGGTCCCTTGCCTCAGATGTGTACCAGGTTGTGTCATCCCTCTGCATGTGTGGGATCCAGCAGTGGGCAGTATGCTGGATGTGGCCTGACCAGAGCAAAGTGGACTGGGGCAGTTCCTCATGGGCCAGGGGTGCCCCTCATCTGAAGGCAGCCTCAGCCCCACTGGCTTCCTCTGGTCCAAGTCCCACACTGAAAGGGTGGCCCTAACAAAGCCACTCCCCTCACATGTTCTGAGGCCATCATGCCCCCTCCGCCCTAGGCTCTTCCCAAGATGAAGTGGCCCAGCACTGTGTGGCAACCTGGTGGGTATGCGGGGGTTATAAGTGAGGTTACTGTTTGGACATCACAGCAAACATTCTGGGGTCCTCTAGTTCAAGTCTTCTTGCTGGCTCATGATCTGCCATAAAACATTTTAAAAATTTACTCATCTCACTTTATATGTGTTTTTATGTTGCAAGGCCCTTTATAAACTTGGTTGGAGGTTGGTGGATTATAAATCACAAAACCAATTGATGGGGCTTAGGTCAAAAGTGCCAAGTGATTGCAGATGGTTTCTCCTCGAGTAATGGTGATGATAATAAGAGCTGACCTTTCTGAGAAATGATTACGTGCCAGGGGCTCTTCTAAGTGGTTTCCATTTATTGGCTCATTTAATTCTTGCAACATCCCCATGAGATATTATTATCCTGATGAGAAAACTGAGGCCCGAAGAGGTTAAGAAGCTTACCCAAGGTGTCCCACCTGGGATTTGAACCCAGGTGGGCTGGCTCTAGAGTCTGCACCTCGAGGCCTTGATAATACACATTTAGCATCTGAGTGCTTGCTCTGTGCTTCTCCCCCACATCGAGAATGTGCACAACCCCTGGGAGACAGCTAGGACTATTATGGGCGCTTTGCAGGGTGGGAATCTCTGGGATCAGAGAGGGTGAGTAAGCTGCCCAAGTTCTCCCAGCTTGGAAGTGGCAGAGCCAGAATTCAAACCCAGGTTGGCTGTGCTCCAGAGACCTCCAGACCCCTCCTTTTCCTCCCAGGACATGAGTTAGGATGGAGAGGAGCAAGATGGTATCTTAGGGTCACAGGTGGTGTGTTCAAAATAGAGGCCAGTGACTGCGTTTCCTTTCTAGACTGTCTAGCCGCCCCTTCCCAGCCACCTAATCTGTTAGCGAACCCAGACCAGCAGCCCGTGTCACTCAGACTACCATGAGGAAGCAGGGGAAGTATGAACCAGACCATCCCATCCCACCCACCACCCACACATAAGGAGGAAATGAGAGGAAAGAGGCGGATGCTGCAGGGATGGGTCTCCATTAGACAAGTGGAAGAACTTCCAGGAGTGCTGGTGGTGTCTGACAAGCAAAACCAGGCTTCTCTGAAAGCAGGAGGCCTCGGCTACCGGAAGGGCCTGGAAGGTTCCATCTGGGGCAGGCAGGCTGATGCCTTTTAGTCCCTTCTCCATGCTGAGAAAACTGATGGCCGTGCCCTTGGCGTTCTAATGTATGACTTGCCCTTTGAACCGTGGCTGCTTGGCCTTCCCTTGGCTGCCTCCTCCCAGGACTGAAATGAAACCCGGGTCATGGGTTCAACCTTAGTGATGGATGGGCGCTCAGGGGAGAGGGGGGGAGATTTATGGCTTGGTCTCTGCCCTCAATAAGCCATGGTCCCCTGGAGCCACCGTGGCTGCTGCTTCCTCAGCCAAGCAAGGCCCAGGCCCAGTGCCTAGGGGCAGGCAGAGCGTGGGGCTGGGAGGTGGTGCCATGAATCTCTGACAGCCATGGGGCTCCCTGGCTCACAGACGGCCAGTTGAGGGAGCAGCCGATAGAGCGCAGCTGGGCTGTTGACCCTGAGTCTTTTTTTTTTTTTTTATTTGCGGTACGTGGGCCTCTCGCCGTTGTGGCCTCTCCCGTGGCGGAGCACAGGCTCCGGATGCACAGGCTCAGCGGTCACGGCTCACGGGCCCAGCCGCTCCGCGGCACGTGGGATCTTCCCGGACCGGGGCACGAACCCGCGTCCCCTGCATCGGCAGGCGGGCTCTCAACCACTGCGCCACCAGGGAAGCCCTGACCTTGAGTCTTAAGCGAAGTGAAGAATAAAAGGTCATATTTATTCCATCAGAGCCACGGGAGCCGTGAAATATTGGAGTGTGAATAAAGACGGTGATAAATCACTCACCACCATCGGGGACTTGGCTGATCTGTCTTCTGGCCCCATCACCCACTGGGCAAGCTGGGGCTCAGTGTGCTCAGAGAAGGAGAGAAAATAAGAGATGGGGACTCCAGGGGATCCCAAACGGAAGAGAGAATCACAGAGATTCGTAGGTTCTTGGAATGTAAGATGTCCTTCACCTCAAATGTCACCGCTAAAGGAGGTTATCCCTGACCAGCCCACCTGGAGCTGAGTCTGCCCTCCCCATGCCCAAACCCTTTCACCTTCTCTTAATCTGCTATGCTTTTTCTTTTTCCCGTAGCACACTCCACTTTCTAACATAGTACATAATTTACCAACTGTGTTAATCATTTACTGTCCACCCTCCTCCCGCCCAGAATGTCAACTTCACGGGACAAGGACCTGTGTCCTGTGCTCACTGCTGTCTCCCCTCTAGCAGCACTGGCACATAACAGGTGCTCCATAAAAATCAGATGAACAGATGAGTCTGGAAAGACTTTAGCAATGGTCTAATCCCAACCCCTTACCAGGGAAGAGCAGAGACTCAGACTGGGGATGGGACGTGCCCCAGTCATCCAGCCTATCGGGGGTTGCAGAGCTGGGAAAAGAATCTGGGCACCCGACTGCTGGGCTCAGGTGCCGCGTAATCCAAGCTGCTATCACACCCAACGAAGGATGTGCTTGTTAGTCACATGCTATTAGCTACCTATAGGACCTGGGAGCTATGCAGCCCAGGGTGGGGCAGGCTGGGTTCTTGCTTGCTTCCTCCTTTGATAACAAACAAACAAGCAACAACAAAACCCCAACAGATAGTAAATTTACTGATAACTAACTTCCTAACCCAAAGAGGGCCCCAAAATACCGGTTCCATGACTGGAAGAGGTCAGGGAATTTTCCTTCCTGGGAATTTTTAAGGGGTGGAATGGGAGTGAAGCGAGAAGCGTTTAGTAAGCACCTTCACCCCTGTGTGACTGCCGGTGTGCTGGATCCCTCACATGGATCACTCACTCAATTCCACCTCCCAAGCAGTAATGGAGTGTACTAACAACAGCTAACATGTATTAAGCTGTGTGCCGAGCACTGTTCTGGGTGCTATTAGGTATTCATTCATTTAATCTGCCCAACAACTCTCTGAAGTGGATAGCTTCTCTTATTGTCCCGTGTTACCAATGAGAAACTAGAGGCAAGTATGCAGTCAAATAAATGCTACTGTTCTGGGTGCTCGGAATGCATCAGCGAACAGAACTCCTGGAGATCCTCGTCCTCGTGGGGGGAAACGGGCGACAAGCACGATAAATGGGCAAATTGTAGAGGTGAGGGGAGAAAATCAGTGTTACGCAAAAAGGAACCTGCAGAGCAGGGCAAGGGGCTGGGGGAGGGGGCGGGCAAATTGCCATATTAAATAGGGTGGCCCAGCGGGCCTCCCTGAGAAGGTGAGTCAGGACCGAGGCTTGAAGGAGGTGAGCCAAACAGAGGTCTGCGGGAAGGGTATTTCAGGCAGAGGGACCAGCCGGGGCGAGGCCTCCAGGCTGGAGCATGTCTGAGGAGCAACGGGGCCCGGTGTGGCCGCAGCAGCGGGAGAGAGCGAGGGGCAGAGTCCAGGAGACGGGGCAGGGAGGTAGTGGGGCCAGACCACGAGGAGCCTTGCGGGCCCCTGGAGGGTGTTTTCTCCAGGCTCTGACTCATTCAAATACTCACCTCCTTTAAATGCTCACAGAGGCTCACAGCCTCAAGCCAACACCCTCCTCTCATCTACTCACACACCAATGACGCTTCCTTCTAGTCTGGTCAGTAGACACACACACACACACACACACACACACACACACACACCCCTACACACATACACACCAGTCAGTGGACACACACACACAACTCTCCCGCCGGGCTTCAGCCTCCATCCCGCCTGTGTGGGTGGGAGAGGGGCAGGCCGCTCACCCGCCTTTTGCCCCCTCTGCAGCCCAGCGACACCCCTCCCAGCCTGGACCAGAAGAGGGAGGAAAGTGAACCAATTTCTGGAGCCTCAGACCCATGCACGCCAATATACAGTGCTGGAGAGACCACCAGAAAGTTACAGATGTAAGTCTGTGATTTACTCACATTAGATTTACTCACATGATTACTTCCATACGAAGATCACACACCCACAGGGCCATCCTCCAGGGACCTTGAAGCACATTTAGGGGCTCATTGTCCCCACAGGAGCTGCTGCCCCAGGCTTGGGGAGGGCAATAATACTGCTTTCAGTTATTCCCAGTTAAAACCAGGATGATGCACCTCTAGGCCAGGCCAGCCTCACCTGAAAACTCCTGACAAATGAAGGAATTCCACAGTGAAGCTTACCTTCCCACTCAGCACAAAGTGCCAACCCCCAGGCAACCCACCATTCCCCCCAGATAGTTCACCTTTGCCACTGCCAGAGGTCCTTCTGGGAGATGGGTGGTTTGGATGGCGTTAGTATTCCCTATAAAAACTATGATGATAGATAGATAGATAGATAGATAGATAGATAGATAGATAGATAGATATGGACAGATGATAGATAGAAGATAGATGATAAAGTAGGTAAGCATTCACTAGATACATATATGGTCTACTGAGTCTATATCCTATGCCAGTGCTTTCCATACTTTATTTCTAATCCTCATATGACTCTGCAAATTAGGTTGGCAGACTGCTTTTACAAACAAGACTGAAGTTCTGGGAAGTTAAGTACTGGGGTAAAGATTATGCAGCCCATAAGTTATGAGTCAGGATTTAAGCCCGGAGCCCCGGTCACTCTGTTGCCAAATCCCATGTGTGCTCAGAATTGGGGACCTGGTGCCCGAACTCCCACAGCTCTTTGATGGCTGTGCCTCGCCTTCCCTCCTCCTGCCTCTCCCTTGTTCCTGTCACCCCTCTCCTGGTGATATTCTTGTGGAATTCTAGAATGTCAGAATTGGACATTGAAGCACAGAGGAGGAAAGTGACTTGCCCAAGGTCACACAGCAATTCCATGAGAGAGCCAGGGTTAGAGCCTTGTCCATCCAGCTGAACTTGAGATTATTTGGTGGGTGGGGACAGCTCTGCTCCTCCATCCACTTAACTGGACAGTGACCTCCCCACTGCCCAATGAGGTCTCACTTCAGAGGTTGTTTCTCTCCTGGCCTGATTTGTCCCATCCCGGCCAGCCTGCTTGTTAGAGGTGGAGGTGTCCAGGGCAGGATCAGCAGAAACACAGGCTGGAGAAGTGGTAAGCGGACCCCTCCAGACCACCAGCTGGAAAGGGCGTCTCTCCTCGGGGTGAGGCAGCAGGCACTCCAGCGCTGCAGCTTAGCGAGCCGGAAGTCGGGCAGGCCTCTTAGCCGTGGAGTCCAGCCTCCAGGCATGCAGCTTGGACAAGCCCTCAGGGAGATGCCTGTCAGTTTCTCAGTCACTCATTCATGCAGGGGTTCTGAGGGTCCCCATTATAAAAAATGACACCTCAACTTTGTGAGCACTTTACTAAATGAATCCAAGGAGCTTGGTAGGTTTTCCCAACAATCTCCTGGTTCAAGATCCCTCAGCTAGCACCTGTCGGGGCTAGGATTTGAACTTGATCTTCAGACGCCTAATCCAAGTATCATCGTGGCTGCTTTTATTTTTCAATAAATTCTGAGGTTTATTTAAGAAACAGCACAGAGAATCACTTATTGCCAAGTTACTAAAGGTAATACTGATTACTGCTATTTTTAAAAAAAATTTTATTGGAGTATAGTTGATTTAAAATGTTGTGTTAGTTTCTACTGATGGGTGCTTTTTATTGCACAAATATAGCCTATGCACTGTACTCAGTACTGAACAAATATCACTGTATTTAAGTTTCACAAAGATGCCATAGGATCAATACTATTAACCCATTTTGCAGGCAAGAAAACTGAGTGAGGCTCAGAGATATGAAGATGATTTACCTACGTTGCACAGTCCGTAAGCTTTTTACACCATAGCACAAACTTACCTGGGGGGGTGATAAAGTTGCCTTCGTCAAGGAGCTTCTGATCTGACAGAGGGAGGGGATTAGAACAGGGGGAAAAGGCAGGGCCCCAAAACCCATCCATGAGATGACTGAGGACTTCATTTCAACTGGAGTTTTTCTATCAAGGGTCATCACTGACATCACCATTGTCATTCAAACGAAACCTTGTGTTTGTTGTTCCCTGATTTATTGCCAGGCGTCATGCCAAATGTTTGACACACTTTACCGCATTTAACCCTGACACTATTCCTACAAAGTAGGTACTAGCATTCTATGTAACTAAGACAGGGAGGGTTAGAGAATCTGCCTCAGGTCACACAGCTAGTCAGTCAGTGGCAGAGTGAGATTTGAACCCAGATCCAACTGACAGTGCAGCGGATGCTGGGAACCACCACGTTTTATGTTCTGCAACCTCTTCGCATGCATTTGGTGGGTGCCAAGTTCTGCTCTGGAGCTGTCTTGTTCTTCAACAATAGGACAGATGTAAAAGAGCAAGCAGATGGCCAGGGGGCCACTCTGCCCCACCCTGGGCCCTCCCCAGACCTGACTGGGCCAACCAGGCCTGGCAACAACAGAACCACAAGGTCCCTGCCAGTGGTGACTGCTGCATCTGAGTGTGCATCAGCCACACTGAAGTGACAAATGACACCAACAAACTCTCCTCTTCCTGCCCACCTGGCAGCATTTGCTTTGTGATAGCATCTTTTTGGCCACTTTGTTGTGCTAAAATACACATAACATAAAATTTACCATTTTAACCATTTTTAAGTGTACAGTGCAGGGGCCATAAGTACATTCACATTTGTGTGCAACCATCACCACCATCCATCTTCACAACTTTTTCATCATCTCACACTGAAACTCTGTACCTATCCGATACTAACTCATTTCCTCCTCCCCCTGGCAAACACTCTTTTACTTTCAGTCTATGAATCTGACCACTCTGGTACCCCATATAAGGGGAAACACACAATATTTGTCCTTTTGCTTCCAGCTTATTTCACTTAGCATAATGTCCTCAAGATTCACCCAAGCTGTAACATGTGTCAGAATTTCATCAAAACATGGAATGCTTCACGAATTTGCATGCCATCCTTGTGCAAGGACCACACTAATCTCTTCCATATCATTCCAATTTGAGTATATGTGCAGCTGAAGTGAACACCATCATAGCAGTTTTAAGGAGTGGGTGCCACAGGTGACTTTGCCCCTGCGTGGGGCCCCTGGGAAATTATGGATCTGCTGACTGGGCAGAGTTGTGTGATCAGGTACATCACTGCGTGGCACTGATTTGGCGTCTGCCGGTGGTTCTAGTGCGTTTGGAGGCGGCTGGTGGGGAATCTTCATTTTGTTCACTCCTGTGTTTACAACGAGTTATAATTGGTCTGACACCTTCTGCATTTCTTCTGTAAGTGATGGATTGTTACTGAGCAGGCATCACCGCTGGTCAGGGGCAGAACCAGCCTTCGAAGAGAGATTTCTGTCAGATCCCAAAGCCCACATTTTTTTTTTTTTTTTTTTCCTGTGATGTGCCCACCCAATCCTTGGGAGTTGGGAACTAAGGACAATTAGATGCAGGAAAAAGTTCCACATCCATAGAAACTTGGATGAGGAGAAACAGAGAGAGATAAAGATATACAGAGAGAGAAAAAGGCCTGATGAGGGGAGGGGACCTCACCCGGGTCGGCTCAGCCTATGATGGTAGAAACGTTGCTTTAGGGGACCGAATGGGAGCAACGTGGCTTAACTGCAGCCCTGGGGAAATCACAGGGTGTTTCCATGAGCCACCTGCTCAGCGTGAGCCACCGAGGCGATGCAGCTTCCAGAAAGTCCCGTGTTGTCTTGGGTGGGGGGCCTCAGGAGAAGCAGGATGTCTGGTTGGGGGAACGTGACTCTGTTCTCTGGTTCAGACCCCGCCCACCGCCCCCAGACACACAGAGGAGGGCCAAAGACAGATTGGCGTGTGATCAGTGAGGAGCAGCTGCGAGGCAAGCTGGAAAGCGTGTCCCGAAAAGATGGTGGGAAGGAATGGAAATGTTCACTCTGGAGAAGTGGAAACTCAAGGCGGGCGGTGAGGGAGCTGGTGCACGATTTGGGAAGCGCTGAAATGTGTTCAAGAAAGAAACACCTTGTCCCGGGTGTCTCTGTGGGGTTGAGTTGGGGCCGGTGGGACCAAGCAGCAGCCGTCAGACCATAGCAACGTGAGCAGGGATTCTGAGCAGCTCGGAGATGCACGAAGCTGGGGGATGGGGGGCTGCCTGGCGTGTCCCTGGAAGTGTGTGAGCGGAGCGCTGACAGCCAGGGGGTCGATGGGCCCCCTCAACCCGGCTTTCCTGTGGTCTGTGCGTGGAGATGGCACAGGGAGAACTAGAAAGAGCCGGAATCATCTTGGTGGGTCAGCCAGAGAAGTGCTAGGCTGGAGGGCAGGCTGGGGCCAGCAGAAGAGACAGACTGCCAGAGATCAGCTGGCTGGCCCCTGAGCTGGGCTGTGAACCTGCCTCACTAGCCCATATTTAATCTGACCTCATGCTGCAGGATTCATCTCCATCCTTGTTGGGGCCAGATGACTCCCTCAGTCAGAATCACTACCTATGCTAAGCTCACGATGGACCAGGCATGGTTTAAATTACAGGCATTGATTCATTTCGTCCTCAGAGCAACTCTGTGAGGGAGGCCTTATCACCTGTCCCCCTTTACAGAGAGGTTAAGTGGCTTGCCCAAGGTCACACAGCCGGTAAGCGGTGGCACTGGGCTTTGAACCCTGGTGGTCCAGCCCCAGGCTCACACTCTCACTCCCGGCTTTATCCCATTGATGAAGGAGCACCATGGAACAGGATGGAACTTGCTCCCTGATACTGTCGTCCCAGCCAAACAAGGGGGCTGGTGATTTCCCAAACCCTTGCCAGGCAACTTGATCTGTCACATTTCCCGAGTCAGGGAGCAAAGGCAGGGCCTCCCCAGGTCAGATCCTCACCTGTCACCAGGTAAGTCCTTACTCTGGGGAGATGAGTGAAGAGGCAGCCTGCTGGGGCTTGGCTCACTTTGGTTGAATTTCCAGTAATCCCTTCATTCACTCAGCCAGGGCTGGACTAACACTGTCGCCACATTTCTCCTGAAAAAGACTTTTGGAGCCACACGCAGGGGGGAACAAGTCCTGCTGCTGTGAGTGTTGAAGCCACGATGTCTCCTATCAGCCCAGCCAGGATCCAGGTGCTGCTCACATCTCCCAGGGTCTAGCTTGCATGAGATTTGCCAGCCACAAACCCTCGAGGCCTGGATTTCCACTATCAGAGATACGTTACTTTTAGTTCAGCATCACCCACCCTTTATATGACAAACCCTCCAGTGGAGTTTACTGTGTGCCAGACACTGACCCGGGTTCCTTATGAGTCATGACTCATTCAAACCTCATAATAACCCTACAGAGCAGAGATTATAAATGCCCCATTTTTTTCCCAGAAATAGGATATTTCTAGGAAACTAAGGCACAGACAGGTAAGTGAGTACTGCTAGGAAGAGGCAGAACCAGCATTTGACCCCAGCAGTCTAGCTCGTGACTCTGTGCTCCTCACCACCGCCCTCTGCCGCCTCTCTTTCTAACGGTCACCGTTCCTGAGAGGGGTGACATTCATCATGGTGATTGGATTTATCAGGGAGTTTTCTTAATAGAGACTTACACAACAGAAGTACAAGGGTAACTAGTAGATGGGAAGTGGAAAAGCAGGAACAGGGTATAGCAACGGAGGACCAGAGGGGCCCAAAGCCTCAGTTTGGCCCAGGGCTGGCCCAGCCTGTGGACTGTGGGTAAAGGGAGGTGGTACTGCCACAGGACAGAGTCTTGGGAAGGGGCTGGACCACAGGCTGAGTGGGAGGTGGAGAGTCAGAGCACTCCTGCGGGGCAGATGAGCTTGATTCAGGCCTGGGGGAGCCCCAGAGAGACCCCACTGAACTTGGAGGCCCCAGGAGTCGAGGGAAGCTGGAAGAACCAAAAAGAAGGGACGAAGCTGTCCAGTGTCATGGAGAGAACGCCTGGGGAGACAGAGAGCACAGAGGCCCGGACTGAAGCCTTCAAGACCAGTTGTCCTGGTGCGGGAGCTGTCCCGGAACTGGACAAGCCTCCCCAGCCTGGCCCATCTGTTTGGGGTGCCAGGACTCACATAGGAAATGGCAGGATTCCTACCACCTGCCAGAGGGCATAACAAGAGCCCCGACCAGTAGAACTCTGAGATGGTGGGCTGACCCCCAGCTGTGCTGTCCAGTGTGGCAGCCGCTGGCCACATGTGACTACTGAGCCCTTGAAGTGTGCCTAACGTGACTGAAGAAGTGAGGTTTTAATTTCATTTAAATGTAATTAGTTTAATTTAAAAGGCCACGTACGGCTACTGTATTGGACAGTGCCGGTACGGAACATTCATTTCATTCACCTGCCCTACAGAATGTTTTTGAGGGCCTTCTACGTGCCGAGTGTTGTTCTAGAGACTGGGGAAACGTCAGGGAACAAAGCAGACAAAAAAGCCTGCTCTTAGGAGTGGAAGGAGAGAGAGAGAGAATCAACAGGAGGCCTAGTAAATAAGCAAATGAGAGTGTCTGTCAGGCAATAAAAGTTGAAAAAATAAAAAATAAAAAGTAAAAGTGAAATGGGGAAAGATGGAACAGAGTAAGGGGTTGGGGGGGTCAAGGTAAAGCTGGGGGAAGCCCTCAGTATTCAACGGGACGGTCAGAGGAGGTGACATTGGAGCAGAATTGAAAGAGGTGAGGCAGAGAGCATATGGACATCTGGAGAAAGAGCATCCAGGCAAGGGCAACAGGTGGTACAAAGGCACTGTGGCAGGAGAACCCTTGGCAACACCCTGAGGAACAGCAGGGAGGCCAGGTGAACAGGGTAAGTAGGAGGAAAGGAACTCGGAGGGGTGAGAGGCGGCTCACAAGGGGTCTGGGGGCCACGTCAGGACTTTGACTACGTGAGACAGGCCTCACTGGGGGCATTGAGCAGAGGAAGGACTTGGTCTGATCTGGGTTTCAAAAGGATCCCTCTGGCTGCTTGTAGAGGAGAGGTGGGGGGTAGGGGAGCAAGGGAGTTCATCCAGAGGCCAATGCAACCAAGAGTTTTGATCCCCACCCTGCCTGCTGTTCTGAGGGCTGTGGGAATGGATAGTGGGGTTCTCTGCCTCAGAATCTCAGTCATGTTGAATGTGCCTCCTTTACTTGCTGATGGGGCAAAGTCATTGCCAATAAGACAGAGTATCTCAGGGGACCCAGGGGAGCCCCATGTTCTCAGGAGGGGCACAGGCAGTAGGGCAGCGACAGAGCCTGGCCCCCGGCCCCTGGCCTGTCTCAGAAGTTAATGAGAGGCTCCTGATTCTTGGAGCCCTCACTGAGTCATGCCAGCTCTATGGTAATCCTGCTCTAAAGAGCAGCCATGGGCCTTCCCCTGTTATCACTCAGGGCCATGCATTCAGGGAAGGCCAGCATCTGGCACCAAAACCAGAAGAGGGGATTCTACCACTTGTACTGGTATTTCCAGTGCTTCTCTCTAAGGACTCTCTGATCCTGAGACTAGAAGCAACAAATATAAAACAGATTCTTCCAGATCCATAGCACTCTGTCCCACTGAGTTTGAACACAGCCTCAGAATCCTTCTCAAAACTGGCACCCAGCAAATCCTCAGAGTTGGCACACAAGATACAATGTGTTTGCAATGCCTCTAGAGCCTGGCTCCTGGCTACTACCTTGGTGACTTCATTTCCTACCACTCTCCCTTTCCCTCACTCAGTTTCTGTCGTACCAGCCTCCTTATGGTTCCTGCCTCAGGGCCATTGCACTGGCAGCTCCCTCTGTGGGAAAACTGCCCACAGACATCCACATAGCTCCCTCACTTCCTTCAGACTTCCCATGAGCATTCAGAAGTAGCAAAACAACCCTCATGGAACTCTCATCTCTACCCCTAATTAGATATAGGGGGTAATTCAGTTAATACCTGTCTCTAAAATGGGGAGCATAATTCCAAAAGGTACTTCCCAGGGTTATCAAGAGCATTTATTGAAATAATGTGACAGTGCTGGCTTCAAAACTTGGCTAGGCACAAACATTCTCTCTATGAGAACTTGGGCAAATCACTTAACTTCTCTGAGCCTTGATTTCTTCTTCTGTAAAATGGGGATAATAATAGTACCTCCCTCATAGAGTTGCTGTGAGGATTAAATTAGTTAATACAGGTAGAGCACTCAGGACACTGCTTGACATACAGTGTGTTCAATAAATGTTAGCTGCCTTTGTAGTAATATATGTTTCTGTTTTTGGTTTTTAATTGCTGTCAAATAGTTACCCTGACTCTAAGACTTGCTTCCTGCTACGATCTGATTCTGCTCAATTCAGTTCACGGTAATACAGTGTAGGGAAGACCATGCTTGGTGGCCTGGCAGCCCTGGCTAACAACGCTGGCTCAGCCGCCTTCCAGCTGTGTGACCTTGAGCAGGTGACCAATCTGCCTGAGCCTCAGTTTCTTCATCTGTAGTGTGGGGATAATTATTCCTACCTCATAGAGTCAGTGTGCAGAATCAGAGACCCAGCCTGTCAAGTGCCGGGCTTATAGTACATACTCAATGAATCGTACACCAGATAGAACCAGCCACGTCTCCTCTGCTCCCTTGCAGTTGTGCAGGGAAGCAAACAGGCCCCTTTGGGGCTGGCAGGTAGAGGGAGAGGCTGGGGAGCCAGGCTGCTTACCTTGGTTTAATGAGTCCCTTTCATGTGCCCTGAGATGTCATGGCCGGCCAGAGAGGTTGGCAGGCTGGTGATTCTGTGAAGAGCCAGTAATGAGGGTGCAGAGCCAGGGAAGTGGAGTGAGGGCAGCTTGACATGGTGTCTCCAAATTAGTGCTGGGGCTCAGCAGGCAGCCGGTGCATCATCGATGGGGGAGGGGAGGAGGAGAGTACCTAAAAGTGGTGATGCTGGGAGCTGAGGGGGATGGAGGCTGGAGGTAGAAGAGGTGGCGTTTGCTGACAATTCCAGGAAGGCAAGAATCGCATTTCTTGTGTAGATACCAGCACCGACTTCTTCCTCTTACACAAAGGCACACGCACCTCTTCAGTCACCCCCACACACACTCACACCCTCTTTTTCTCTGTCACACCTACACATAACAGACTCCTCAAGTTCACCTCATCCTGTCTGCAGAGGCCTGGATTAGCCAGGAGAGGCCAACTACTACAGCAAATGGGTGCAAATGCATAAAGGCTCAAACACGGCGGAATTTGACTTCTCGCTCTCCTGAGAGTCCAGTGCGGTTTACCGGCTTAATCAGGAGGCCTTCCTCACGTGGAGACTCAGGCACCCGGTCTCCAGCATCCCTCGGGTGGGCCTTGTTGTCATCTGCCCGGTTAAGGCTGGTCATTGCACCCAGGGTCCAGCCAGCAGAGGGGGAGGAGAGTCGGGCAAGTACTCCCGCTCTCGTAAGGCCTGGCGCAGAGGCGCACACACTGCTGCCACCATATTCCATTGGCCAGAACTCGCCACCTGGACACCACTAAGAGCACAGTTGGCTGGGGAATGCGGTCTGGACTGAGCCCACGAAAGGGGGACAGTAGACTTCGGTGGTCAGCCTATAGGCTTTGCCCTGAGGCCCAGGTGGAGACTCTAAGAACCTCTCCCATCTCCGTTCCCAGATGCCCCAAATAGTAGCTTTAATGGCAGCAGTTAGGAAAGAGCAAACTTGGTCTGCAGGTGTCTCTGGGAGAGGTTACATGGGATGTCCCCTCAGAAGTGTTAGGGGACATGTGGAGCCTCTGGGGGACTGGGTGGAATAGGGACAGAGCAGTGACCAACATTGTCTGGAACTAGAACCTTTGTGTACTATATATAAGTGAACACCTATACACACACACACACACACACACATGCTCACAAATACCCACACAGCCGGCTCCCAAATGATAGACATGCAGACATGCCCCCCACACATCGTTTCACACACATGCACGCACATTCACCTGCACTCACACACCCCAACACGTAGCTACGTGTAAGTCCATAAAGGTTGTCAGGGGTGTGCTTCAAAGATGTAGCAAACGCCTCTCCCGAGAGATCCTCAGGACCAGGCAGTGTCTAAGGGTCACCGGCTATCGTATTTAACTAAGAATCCCTGACATTTGTACAGGCCTTAATATTTAACAAAGCAGTCTTTCATTCACTGCTCAACCAAAGGGTAAATATTTACTCAGCAGTGACGCAAGGCCAGATATGATGACTGGCAACAGAGATGCAAAGGTGAAGACACAGCCCATGTCCTCCGGGGAGACACAGGCATCCACCGAGAAGGGCTCTAGCAGAGGAAGGCAGGGGGGCTGTGGGAGCAGAGAGCAGAGGTTGGGTCAGAGGTGATGTTGAGTCAGGCCTCAAAGGATGAGGTCACCAGGTGGAGAAAGATAAGTTGTTTCTAGGAAGAGGGGCTGCTCTATGCAAAGGCGTAAGGTGGTAGATTTGGGGAGTGATGAGTGATTCCGAGAAGGTGGCAAAGTGCTTCCTCCAGCTGGGGTTCTACTAGATAAGATGTGCTACTGCTGACATCAAGTAATGATAGTTTTTTCCCAAAGTGCAAGGTAAGAATAAGTTTTTCCTTCTTGTCGTGTAAATTATATGTCCTTGTGTCACCTAGGATTCAGTAAGGAGAAAAAAACCCAAAGAACACTCTAGATAGAAGAGGGAATTCAGTACTGGGGTTGGCTTACAGGTGATGGGATTGTTGAGGGGTCAGCATCACAGAGATTAGCTACAGTAGGAAGCCACTGCCACCACCCACCCCGCCCAAGGATGGAGGTAATGGAGGAGATGGTTTGATCAGAGCCTAAGATTCAGGTCTCTCTGGCAGGAGGTAGAGCCCCTGGAGCTGGGATCACAGAGGAGGCTCAGGAGCTGAGAGGGAGACACTACTTAAAGCAGAAAAAGGAAGAAATACCTGGCTTCTCCCCTCCTCCCACCCTCCAGTCTTCCTCTGGGGCCTCCAGTGGCCAGCTCTAGCCTGGGAGGCAAAGGAGCCTGGGAACAGGCAAGGGAGCCTGGGAAATGTAGTTCCTCATTGTCCATGGGAGGGCAGGTGAAAGGGAAGACAGACCTGAGAGCCAATAGCAGAACAACCAGTATGCTCCCGTGTGATATCTTCTTAAACCTCTGCTATCAGCTGTAGAAATCAGCTGTAGAATTGTTTGCTAGTGTTAAGCTGTTAGTAGTAGTAATAGTGGGGTCTGCTTCCCGGGATAGATGGCTAAACACTGAGATGATCTCTGGGCTCGGAGTCCATCTCCTGTGTCCTGGGATTGTGGTGAAGTTTAAATGTAATATTGAATGTGGAAACCCTTGTCACATACCAAGTGTTCAGTAAAGCAGCCAGCCCGTCCCCTCCTCCATGGATATGCTCTTCCATCGTTCACGACGCAGAGAGGTGGCGGAACAAGGTGGGTCAGAGTGGGCAGGAGCCAGACTGCCTGGGATTGAATGCCAGCTCTGCCATGTTACATCTGCTTAATACCTCTGCAGAACAAGGGTCACGACAGTGGCTGCTTCAGAGAGTTGCCGTAGGGCTAAGTGAGTTGATAGAAGTAAGACACCAAAAACAGAGCCTGGCGCGCACTTGCCATTAAGTGTTTGCTCTACTATTGTCACCATTCTGGGCGTGCACAGCTCCTCCTGCCCCTCCAACTCACATCACTTCCCTGAGGGGGGAAGAAGTGGGCCTGTGTAGCCCTGGGCTCTGCACAGCAGTTGGCCCAGCAGAACTGAGGTCCTGCTGGTGGAGGAGCGTGAGCCTCAGTGGGCTCTGAATATTGCTCCAGGGAAGGGGGTGGATGACCTGCCACAGGCCAGGGGCGGGGCGTGCAGTTTTCACTGAGATGAGGAAAAGCGTCCGAGTTTGTGGAAAGGCATAAGATCAGACTGTGGATCTAGAAGCTAGTGTTAAAGCCCCAACTGCCTCATCTTGGCAGTCCCAGCTGTGTGACCTGAGGCAAATCACTTAGCCTCTCTGAGCCTTGGCCATTCCCCCTCTGTGACATGAGGACACAGCATTACCATGATGCCCAGGTGAGACAGATAGACCTAAAGGGCTGGCTTGCAGGGCACATGCTGGATCTGGGCCCCAACCTCCCCCACCTGCCTCTTCTGCCCCATGCACTGTAGCTATGTGTTGGGGATGGGGACAGGGGCAGAGGACTCAATTTCTTCCATGTGGCTTCCCCAGCAGCCATGCGGGCCAAGAGTGAGGAGGGAGGCAGCAGCCTCCAGGGCTGCCCACTGACGGGTTGTCAATACCTGCCTGTCAGTCCCAGCCTCCGTGTGCAGTTCCCAGGTGGAAGTGTTCAGGCTCCAGTATTTCATATTTGAGATCTCAATTAAGCTGCCTGGCTCTGGGTGTGAGGGGTTGACAGGCATGGATGGTGCCCTGGATTAGTAGGGGACAGGAAAAGGAAGGGCTCTTTGAGAGTGGAGGGAGATGGGGAAGCCTGCAGAGAGAGATGTGGCACCTTCAGTCTGAGATATTTCTGCAGGAGTGTTTATGGGGTGAGACAGGTGTCATTTCTAGGAACCCCCACCAGAAGGCATGATACTTGCCCAAAGGCCTTAGAGATCACAGTTTGCGTCCACGCTCCCTGAAGGTCCAGGCAGAAGGGGCCCAGGCTATGGTGGATGGGCCCCAGTGAGGGGAGACTGCTGCCCCCTCAGACCCTCCCTTAAGGCGAGAGACCAGTCAAGGCCTCCCCGACCAGTGATACCGTTTCCCAGGTGTCTTTGGATGCGCCTGGCCTGCTATGGCAGTGATGGAGGACCCGTCCCCTCCCTCTGAGAAACAGCTGCCCACCATTCTTCAACATTGCACGGTGCCCTTCCCCTCCAAGCAACAACCCCCCCTTTCCACCTCCAGTTTTCTTCTGCTTAGACCCCAGTCTGCACCAGCGAGCGTTCTCCCTCCCAAGGCATGAGAAAGCCATGTGGAGATGAGGATGGAGTTGGTCCCTGAGGGCAGGACCTTGTCTGTGACTCAGTACAGCGCCAGGCTCAGGACAAGGCTCAGTCAGTGCTGAGGAATCTCGCAGGACAGACAAGGGGTGGACCCAGCCTCTGGGAGGGTGCTGAGGGGCCAGGGCCGACCTTACTCTCACCCCCACTGTCCAGAGACTATTTGCAGCAGATAAGGCAGAAGTGGGGAGGTGGGGAGTCCCTTTTGTTCAGTTTTTGCTTCTTCACACACCTTTAATCTCTCTGCCTCTCCTGTCCCTCCCTCTGCCCCTCCCCGTGTGCTTCCTCTCTCCTCTCTGCTGAATCTCTCCCCTTTCTTCCCTTAACCTCCATCTCTAACCAATTTCCACTGTCTCTACCGTCAACTATCCCCCATCGCATTCCCTTCTTTTATTTCCACATCTTCTGGGTTGTTCCCTGCAACTGATCTCTGATGTCTTTCTCTATGTACCTGCTTCTGGCACTTCCACCCTCCACCCCGGAATCTTTCTCTCTCGTTTCCCTTTTCACCCCAACCTGTCTCTGTTCTCTCACCTGGGTCCCCCTCCTCCCCCTCCCCTCTGTCTCCCCGTCTCTCCCTTTTCCTGTCTCCCC